>JAGDQP010007944.1:0-19805 GCA_022664845.1 Lepisma saccharinum | reverse complement strand
GGGTTAGGAATGATTAGAAATGAACGTGGAGATCTTCAGGCGGATCCGACTAAAATTGTCGATGTGTGGAAAAGTTATTTCGACAAACTTCTTAATGTACGCAATGAAGAACAAACAGGAATCTGAAATCCATACCGCAGAACCGTGGATTCCCGAACGTAGCGAGATCGAGATCGAAATGTCGGTAAAGAAGCTGAAAATTTTTAAATCTTCAGGAATAGACAATATTTGAACCTCATTGATTAAAGCAGGAGGAACGGCATTAATCAAGGAACTACATAAATTGATAAGTGCTATATGGAGAAAGGAGGAGCTCCCAAAGGAATGGAAAACCTCAATAGTAGTTCCGATGTACAAAAGAGGCAATAAATCGGACTGTAATAATAACCGCGGAATCTCGTTACCACCATCCTGTTACAAGGTATTAAATAATATTCTGTTAACATGCCTACGCGTATACGTAGATAAAATAATTGGAGATCACCAATGTGGATTTAGAAGAAATAGATACACGCTGGATCAGAAATGTGAATGGTTTGGAACGGTTCATCAGCTATTGATTGATTTTAGCAAAGCATATGATTCTATCAAAAGTTATACAGTATCCTGATACGATTTGGAATCCCGGAAAAATTGGTTCAACTAGTTCTCAGCGACCCCGTAAGCACAGTACGGATAGGTAATAATATGTCAGATAGTTTCAAGACTCGCAACGGATTGAAACAAGGTGATGCCTTGTCACCACTACTGTTTAACTTTGCGCTAGAATACGCGATTTTAAAAATTAAATTGGACAAAAAGGGGCTATCGTTGAATGGTTTGAATCAACTTTTTATGTACACGGATGATGTAGATTTAATAAGGTACAATATAGATGCAGTAGAAAGCAACAGCGATGTCTTAGTAGAAGCGTGCGATGAGATAGGTCTACAGGTAAACATAGATAAAACAAAATACATGATAACAAGCCGAAACACAGGGAATGAAGGAAACAGAAACACAAGAATTAGGGATTAGGTCATAAAGAAAGTAAACAAATTTAAATACTTGGGAGCATACTAAGAACCAAAAATGAGGTTACGGAAGAAATAAAAATTCGCTTAGTATCGGGGAACGCATGTTTCCATTCAATAAAAAAGCTTGTAACATCGCGATTAATATCCAGGAAATTGAAAATGAAAATATACAGAACGGTTATTCTGCCGGTAATACTTTGCGGTTGGGAAAGTTGGAGTACAACTAGCAGATGAACATAAGTTATGTGTATTTGAAAATAAGGTTTTGAGAAAGATATACTTGCCGAAACGGGAGGAGATGACTGAAGAGTGCAAGAGACTGCATAATGAAGAACTCCACGGACTGTGCGATTCACCAGATGTTGTAAAATCATGAAATCGCGACGATTAAGGTGGGCAGGTCATGTAGCTCGGATGGGTGAAAAACCAAGATTATATTCTATCCTGGTTGGAAGGCCGGATGGAATGAGGCCATTGGTAAGACAGAGATGCCGTTGGGAGGACAATATTAGAAGAGATCTTCGAGAAGTAGGTGTTTGTGATGAAAATTGGATTGATATTGCCCAGGATAGAATTTCAGTGGCGAACGTTTGTTACCACGGCGATGAACTTGAGAGTTCCATAAACCATAGAGTTAGTTACTCTGTATTATCCAGCCAACGCAAATTATTATCGGCACTTTTCTGGATTCTACGTAAATCTGGATTTAAACATAAGTTGATGATACCTAAAATCATTTCTGAACATCTCAACTTTAAAATGACTTGATGATGCTGTTTCTCCAAAAGGAATGCAAGATACTTACGTTGTTTTTTTCGAATACAGAAGAAGTTGATATTGATCTAAATGACAGTGACAGAAAATGGTCGAATTTGACTTTCTTAAAATTTAAACAGCGGATTCCGTGCTGCTTGTGTGATTAATTAACAAGTAATCATGGTGCAGCCATCCAATACATTCTCTAGGTTTATCAACGTTCTGAACACGGAGATGATGATACAACTGGAATCTAGTAAGCTTAACAGAAGATTTATTTCAAATTTTCCCGTGGACCAAAATAAAGATAATTAGAGGAGCAATTGATCTTATTCTTTTATGTTTCTTATTTCCTGTCATTCTCTAAAACAAAGTACATTCAAGTATCTCAAAATTCTTGAATCCCAATTGCAAATGTTATTTTATATAGGCTTTTTTAAATGTTGCAACATTCTCATTTAATTATAATCTTCCTTAAATGATTTCCGAATTTATACGATACATTCGGAAATTAAACAACGTACTTTTTGAGCTTTGGATAAGAACAGATCTGAAACAATTTCTTAAGGACTTTGAGTATTAAAGTTCCTTTGTGGACGCCATCTCCTCAAACACGCGTCACAGAACATCTGCCAATTTATTTGAACCAGGGTTCCTGGATAGCCAATAACCTGGAAATGTGAAATCCAGTACTTTCTCCTCAAATTGCATCTTGCCAATCTTGGGTTCAAGGGAACACACTAAATGCCATTCGTCAGGAGCGTCACTGTATTTGAATTATTAACGAATCTTGGGCCACTTTGTCTCAGGGAAGGATAGTAGCATGGAGAGAATATTGGAAGGAAATTAGCAATGGTGTGTTCTTCCGTATTTTGCCTTGTATGACTGAGGAAATCTCTTTAAATTATTGGTTAGGATGGGTGTAATTTTGGATCGTCCCCAGGACCTTCCGACTGCTACGCTAACGCTCTTCCAACTGAGCTATGACCACTCAGTAAGGCCTCATTGTAGCTGTATCACTTTGTCCCAGCACGGATTGATAAAATGGAGAAAAAAATATTCTATTTAAACATAGTTTGAGAGAGGGATTGTGGTGAAACCTTGTACACGGAATGATATTTGAGAAACAAAGATAACCAACTATCTCCTGCAATCACGTCTCTAATGCCAATGTATACATACATCATTTAATATTTAAGAACTTGGTTCCAATAATGGCGCTTTTATACGTGACGAAGGTCTCTCCAAAATAATTTTAATTGTGAGTTGTGTGCGTTATTCATTATATATTAGGAAGTTGTATTATTTCCTTGACAATTTTTGACACAGGAATAGATAAATTCCGGAGGACCTCAAAAAAGAAGTTTTGATACTTCAATTTTGTGTTTTGAGATAAGTTAAACAACAAGCACTTGACTTAAGATGCAACAACGGGATCACATATTCAAGAAGAAATTTTCTATAGAATTTTTTTCTATAAAATGTAAAATATCATCATGCGCGTACCTGTCTGTCATCTTTTGTGGAAACCGAAGACCAATAAAACTAACGAACGAACGATGTCTAACATGGAAGAAAGTCATCGTATTTCTTTTGCAAGAGAAATTTAGATGTATGTACTTCTAAGTAACAAAAATTGTACAATCTTCTCAGAAGGATGATCCTATCACGTGATTGCTTGGAACATTACAGCTGATTAGATACTTCTGCTTCCTTCGCACTGTAAATTTCCTTTAAGCTCTTATTAAGCTTAAGGGAAGAATACCTCTTCAATAAATATAGATTTTATTTTTTTTAAACACTGCGGGTAATCCAATGGAACAAATTAAAAAAAATCACGAAAGGATCATTCCACGAAAATTCGCCAGTTGATAGCTTCCGCACCGTTTTTTAAAAAAATCTGGAAATAATATATAAAGGGTCCACTGAAATAAACGTCAATCTCCAATAGTAATGACTGTGGGAAAAATGTAATCTAAAGTTTAAAGAGTTCTATATTTCTTTGTATAGTTAGTTTTCACACGCTTATTTGTCTGTAATGTGTGACGTTTCCCCCAAAGTGTGAATATGTGCAGAATAAGTCTAAGGTAAGCTATTAGACGGTATCGTTATCTCAATTTTCGTAAAAATTGGAATTTGACGAGGCTTTGCGTGTACTCTCCATATGTTATTCATATGCACTTCAAAGTAACAAAATCAAGTTTCGAATTTTTTACTCCAACAGGGGGGAAGAGTTAAGGGGGATTAAAATTATCAAGCGGATACCAAGGAAGAAATGTTTTTGTCTTGATGTTCTATGTTAAACCGGTCCATAGATATTACGTTTTTCGTAAATGTATGCTAACACAAATATTTGCACGTGCCGCAATAAAACAATAACTGCATTTAATTAATCAATCGGGATAAAAATAAATTAATACCAGCTTTGTACTATTCTTATATAAGATATATAAAACTTAAAAAAAAAATGTTTTGAACGAGGTCGAGCAACCAAGCTGGACAATTTCTGATGGCCTGGCCCAATAATGGGTCTTCATGAAAATGGTGAATAATTTAATTTTTCAAAGATCATTTCTTAAAAATGGGGCAAAGTACCCTCATGAAAATTTGGGATTAAACCCAAATAGGTTAGGAACATTTGTGGTAAAAATTTTAGACATATTTTTTTTTAATTTTATCTCCTTTTGAGATAAAAGACATTGAACTTCATAAATTTTACACACGACTGTGTTCAGACATTATTTTTTGAAAAGCAGAACACTTAATCTCTCATCTAATAACATGAATATAATGAATTTATAGTGGCATTTTTTTTAAAACATACGAAAGTTGTACTCCAATATTTAGGTCCTCTTCTTGGTGATCAGAAATTTCACAAAACACAAAAAGTTGCGAATTATCAAGGCTATATTTTGTAACTTATTTGTTATCAGAATTTTATAAAAGTATATTGAAATTGAAGCTTTTAGTTTAATGAAAATGACCCCTGTTTTTGTTTCGTTTCAATATCTCTTACGGAACTCAAGCTATTTAAAAAGGCAAGTTGACGTCCCATGCGAAAAGTTTCATGACTGCTTCGCCTTTCCTCTCCATGCTTTTTCCCCTTGTGCGAGTAAACTGCAAACCTGTTTTCTTTACTTTTAAGCACCTATGAATAACATGTATTATTTCCAGTTGTTTTGAAGATTATTTGGCAATCTATTATTTATGAATCTGGTGAAAATTGTTGTAATGACTATTGAGATCCTTTCTTTTAGGATATGATTTATGTCAAATAACTCTTCAATTTCAGAAAGAGTTTTGAAACTAAGTAACTTACATAATTGGCATATTTCTTTAAAAATATCCTCAAAGTTTTATTGAATATCTATCGTCCATCAAAAATGAAAATGTATTGGGACGTTACTGAAACAACGATTTCAAGTCAGCGAATGGTTTTTGGAGGTCCAATTTGTAATTTTGTTTCACCAAATTCCACCAAAAAGAACAATCATCACCAAATCAGAAATTCGTCAATTTTTCTCGAGCAAAAATTCGCGCCCTAATTATAATCTTGCTAGCACCATCTATTAGATGCTTAATGCATAATGTAATAACTATATCATTATTAACAATATAAAAACATGCCAATACATATTTTTTGTACGAGGAATAAATTTGCTTCTATATATTCCGTTTAACTCTTGACTCATTGAAGTAAATAGTAATTTATTGATTGTACATCAGAATTCTAAGCTAATAATTTCTTAACTAAATGTGGAATCTTACCATGTGCTTCCTTGGTCTGACAATTCGCATGAATTAAAATAATTCTTAGAAATTTTTGTATTTCTAATTTTATGTTGTGTTTAAATTAACTTTTAGTTGTTATGCAGTGGGCTTAGCTAACTGATGACCTAGAAACATGTTAACACAATTAATTTTTCGACGATCAAAATGCTGCACTGTTCACTTTTTGATGTTTTATAATTTTTAGATGGATTTAAGAACAACACTTAAGATGAGCACAAGCAGATTCTATTTTTATCATTACACACATATATCCAACATTATATTAGATATCCATAATGTTTGCTAACATACTCACACATTTTAATCATCACCCTTTCGGTAGAAAGAAAATACCAAAAATAGAATTGGTAAGGCCACAGCTCTCATTGGACATACCTCTCTCTTCATCCTCTTTAACATTAATTTCTGATACGCTTTCTCCATATCAGTATAATTTTAAACTCCGTTACGCTTAATATTTGGAAATAAAGTAAATAGCTTAACATATTTTGCAGTATTAGTTGTAGATTCTATGTATTAAGCATTTTTTGAAAATCGTCCGATTGAGAAAAGATCAACAACAAAAACTCCTTTTCCAAGAGAACTCGTGTCATCGGTCTGTCTTAAATTTTGAAACAATAGGCTTAACAGAACTTATTGTTCGAAATTTGTCTATGTTCCTTGTTAGGAATAGCAACATAACATTAGTTATTCATATATTGTGACATTTAACTTTTGAATCCACAGATATCAAGAACTAAGGTGTGTTGAAAATAAAGCTTGAAGCAAAAAGTGTTGGGGCGTGTACTTCAATTCTGAGGAATCGAGGAACACCTAACCATGGAGCAAACGTATTCGATGTTACAAACAGAAGATAGAATTGATCATTTTAAAGGTTGGTGAGAGAATAAACTGTATCTTATCACATAAATTCGAGTCTCTCCTACAATCGTCATCAATATACTTCCATATTGAGTTGCATGCATAAAGATTCCGAAACTCAGAACTCCTTAATAAATTTTTAATACCAATTGTATCTCTTTCCTTCGGCATCTCTCAATTTTATTATGTTTTTTTGAGTTAATATATCCTACGCTTTAACTTCTCTTTGAGAAAAATCTGTGGTATCAACAGGTAACCAAATAGACAGTCTGCATTCGTACATGTAGACCACTAAAGTCCACTCACTCTTAACACATACTTAAATGACGATACTTACGCTAAAAATAGAGAAAGAATAAGTTAGTAAAAGACACTTCTAATTGTAATCATACATACATCCTGCCTTAATGTGTGAAAAAATGTATCCTTTACAGTTAAAGTCTTTCTATATTAGCGCAAAACTTTACTGATATATCAGTCTTTTTGAAAGACGTATGCTTAACATAGGAAACTGTAGGCAGAATAAATTTATTATTATTAGTTGTTGTAATACAGGGTAAGTCAAATGATGGACCCGATTTCATAAATTTATCTTGTGAAATATAATGAGCATATCTTAATGTGAGCTACGCGCAAGGAAAGGCAAAAGTTCAAAGTTTAGTTGAGTTTAGCTTATGTCCCGTGTGGTTGCATTGTCTACCGCTACGCGGCGCTGGAAGCAGTTAACGAAAATGGCGCTGACTGGAGAGCAGAAATCGTTCTGTGTGCTGGATTACCATGTAAACAACTCTGTGATGAGTGTTCAACGGCATTTCCGTACCAAGTATGGCAGAGACCCACCTACTGGAAAAAACATTCGTACGTGGTATGAAAAATTCAGAGATACGGGCTGCATCTGTAAGCGAAAATCGACTGGCCGTTCTTCAGCTGAGGAAGAGACAGTGGAACGCGTTCGCGACAGTTTTGTGCGGAGTCCACAGAAGTCTACCTACCGGGCAGCGAGGGAACTTGAAATGCCACAGAAAACTGTATGGCGAATTCTGCGGAAACATCTACAAATGAAATCCTATCGCTTGCAACTGCTACAAGCCTTAAGAGACACTGATTATGCTGCTCGAGCTTCTTTCTGTGCTGATTTTCTCACGTTAATGGAAGAGGATGGGTTCGCCGAAAGGTTACGTTACAGTGATGAAGCGGTGTTTCACCTTTCTGGGAATATGAATAGACACAACGTAAGGATCTGGGGAACTGATAATCCCCACGCAGTTGTGGAACACCAACGCGATTCACCCAAGGTGAATGTGTCTTGTGCCATTTCCCCTGAAAAGATTTATGGGCCCTTTTTCTTCCTTGAACCTACTGTGACAGGACATGTTTTTCTTGATATGCTGCAGCAATGGCTCCTTCCACAGCTCGAAGAGGATAGTGCAGATTTCATTCTTCAATTGGATGGTGCCCCTCCGCATTACCATGGCAGCGTTCGGGATCATCTCAATGAGGCATTGCCACAGCGCTGGATAGACCGTGCATCTCAGGAGGATCGAGTTCTCATTCGTTGGACACCTCGTTCCCCCGATCTGACCCCGTGTGATTTCTTTTTGTGGGGTTTCATAAAGGATCGTGTTTACGTACCACCACTTCCAACAACATTGGGTGACCTTCGCGCCCGCATCACAGCAGCCATTGCAGAGATTGACTGTGACACACTACACAAGGTTTGGCAGGAGATAGACTATCGGCTTGATGTGTGTCGTGTTACGCGAGGTGCTCACATAGAGCACTTGTGATGTGACTGAAAAAAACATTGAGAGTTACCCTTCTTACCACATGTATTACATTCAGATATGTTCATTATATTTCACAAAATAAATTTATGAAATCGGGTACATCATTTTGACTTACCATGTAGTAGTTGCGGTAGCACTAGTAGAAGAACAAGAAGAAAAGGAAGAAGTAGTAGTAGTACTAGTATTGAATTACCGGGATTTCTTAATTTTAATTTTTTATGGCCTTTAGGCAACTTTATCTCAGCCCGGTAGAATTACTAAGTTCAAGAGTGTAATTTCATTTAAGCTTTTGCAAAAATAGCCGAAGCTCAAATTTATAGTCTTCAGTATCTTCAACATACTTATGTGTTAAGTTACAAGAGGGAAAATGTAAATTTGCATACAGAAGATCCATTTCTTCGTTAGGATGCTTAACAATACCGTTATTGCACAAGTTCTTCCAGACAACGAAAAGATAAAAAGTTGTACGTTTGGTAGGAAAAGTGGGTACACAAACTCATATAGCCTTTGCAAAGTTTGCAGATAGTATTTGGTGTAACATTAGGTCCAGAAATAATATGAAACATTAACAGGATATTTAGAAAGTCTTCTTGTCAATACATCAGGTTTTTTCCTGCTTAGGATAGCAAATTAGATTACTAAATATCTGCGTGCAGCATGGATGGCATCGTACGTACAACAAAGCTCCTGTATGTCAGCAACTAAATAAGATAGTTGTTTTTCACCGAAGGTTTAGGACTTCTAGGAGGATTAATTTGTGTGCTTTCCGATGTCTGTTATAGTCATGGCCATGAGTAAGCGGTGAAAAGGTTCGAGTGTTAGTGTCGTTGATCAAGGAATCAATGTTCCGTTAAATTGGAATGAAGCTGGTAACCTTGCCTTTGCTGGTATCTCCAACGTTGAGCATCGCAAATATCAGAGTCTGTGCCGTGATTTGAAAATGGTACTCTGAGAGAACCCGTCATCGTAATATGAAATGTCAAAGCCAGTTGCAAATTGGGCACTAACCATAACTCGCATATTTGCCTTGGATTTGCATCTGTTGAAGAAATATTACACAACGGTTCACATGTCATGGAGAGGAACACTAACTACGGGAATCTATTTCAATCTACTCTGCAGAAGACCGCTGGAAATTTGTAGTTAATCAGGATGGAGCACGGAATTATTTATCTGAATAAGATAAAAGAGGGCAATCTAATATCATTCCCGTGATTCCAGATGCTGTTCTGACTAAGTGCGTCAATGTGTAGATAGTTTTGCTTGAAGGTTTGTGGGTGTTGGAGACTCTTGTTAGCATCAAAGTTTCTTTTGCATCTTAGGGTTTTAAAGATACATAATGCTGGAGAGAGAGAAAGCGTATGTCTGAGAAAGAAAAACAGTGTGGGTGTGTGGGTCTGTTGGTGTTACCTCAAGAATGCTATTATCCTGTCCAACAAGCTAACATGGCTCCCTTAGGCTTATCATAAATTTCCCACTTACATTGCAATTTCTTTTGTATTTATAAGAAAGACTGACGTTTCCATGGAAAATATCGGATTTCTTTTCTGATATATTATAATGATCAACGTGCCTGAGAGCACGTGCCAAAAACTCAAGATGCAAACAAACTGTAAACAAAGTGTGTACTACGCTATGTAAACAAGTGTGTGTACTACAAGTAACGGAAGCAAATAGTATAGTGACTCAAACTATCGTAAATGCAGATGACAACAACAGTTCAAGCAACAACCGTAGATGGAGTTGGTGTCGCAGCTAGATGAAGTTGGTGCAGCAGAAGGAGGGACTTGGAAGTAACCCTATAAATATTCGAACATCTAGGCTAACATTATCACTTATCGCCTGGGTGGTCACCTCTCTCCAACCTTCCTGCTCTCGGCTCGCATCGGAAACGGAGCAATCCTTCATATTCAGTTTGCAACGGAACTTCTATGATCCCTTCTTATCTGACATACTCAGTGTGAAACAGAACTGGTATGTTCCCATAAACACAAACCTGCTCTCGACTTGCAACGAGACGGAACACTTCCTTGGAACTCAGCTCGCAACGGAACTGATGACTTTCCTTTGTGCACTCAGTTTGCGACGGAACTGGTGCAGAATTCACACTGCTTCTCTGAGGATTGATTACGAAGGGAGAAGAAGGCCAAAGTTTCTATAAACTCACTATGGTCTCGGGTTTGAGACTCTCATTTTATTAACTTGTATAGCACTTGTACATAATGTTATAGTAATTTTGTTCTGGGAGAAAGACAATTCCATGCACCCATTTGTTCTACCAAAGGAAATAATACAACAAAATGAACATTGCAATATCCCATGTGTTAAGTTGTGCAGCTCGCACCCCAAGCAGGAAGATAGGAATAGTATTACTCGAAACTTAGAAATTTCAATTTCGAAAATCTAATCGCTTTCTTTCAGTTTTCGCACTTGATCCTTTTCGCAAGTGCTGACTTAGGTAACAAAGGACGCTTATTTATATAGAGCAAGCAGATTTGGACCAGGAAGTACAATCATGTTTTTATAAATTTTAAACGAAAATAATGGAGAAGCAGCAAACTTACAATAGTTCTCAAATACTTTTTTCAAATCCTTACTCTAGTAAACAACTAATCATGTCTCTATCAAATTGAATATGTAAAGAAAAATGTATGATAAATGATTCGTACTCTATAATCTCAAATTTCAGCAATATGTCATATCAACGGATGAAAGTTTTTATGTAACAATCGCACACATATTAACTTGTGTGTTAAAAAGTAATTGTTTATGCGCGATGGTAATGAATGCTTGCCCGGGGATAGATTAGGTTCCAAAGCTATCGATGCAAATTTTGATTCAATTTATAATATGACGATACGATTGACTTTCTAAGACGACGACTTTAATTTGAACTCAATGTGACACATAATTGGGATGGATATCTTAATTAATATGTAATAAGCAAAATTACTCATGTAGCAGGAACGCTCTGTAACGGCCGTGTTCAACCTTTAAAATGTCGAAGGGCTACTATGATAATTTGAGATAATATGGCAACATGTCACGGGCTACAAGATAGGTACGTTTTAATATGCTGTATTTCCCTTCAAAGTCAGGACTAGCAAATTACACAAATAGAGTATGAAATACATCAAGTATCAAACTTCGGAACTGGTATTCTCTGTATTAAGTATATTGTATAAGAAGTAAGAATGCGTAGGTTATACACTGAATGAATTTCGAAAAACTAGAGAAAAGACCATGTTTACTTATCATTATTCACGTATAGCACAAGACCGGTGTGCACATTGAGAAATATTTTAGCCCAATAAAACCAGCTTGTATCTCGCAGATATATCAACCATCTTGCAACATTCTAGAAGTCCTGCAGTTGTCTCAAAACTAGATTGTACTATAAATCGCAGATTGCACCATCTGTCAGCTAACGTTTCAATCTAAGCTTTCTGCTTTCCTAAACAGCGAGATAATATTTTTCGGGTGTCTCAATAATTAAACACTCAAATTGCTTAACAGTGGTAGGAATCGAAAACGCTATTACAACGACTAGACAATACAAAATAACATCCATCTCTTCAATTCCTTTTGTTTCATAAAGACGCCACGAAACTTAATCAATGCGACACTTCCAATTATGTTTATGAAAGCGCTACATCAGCAGCGCTTAATGAGGAAGAAGTTTGACAACACTGTTTCAAAGCTATTGAATTTTAAAACCACTTACGGAGAAGATGATTCCAGCATCAGTGGCTCCATTATTCGTTGGATTGGTGAACCAATGATTGAAGCCTTTCGTTCCTGTGGATTCTATTCAGGACTTTAGTAGAGTAGTATCATGTTTCGTGGCCCGTGATGTGATGACGCCAGCAGGAAGTTGTATTCACCAGCGAAGAATAGCCGTCTCCTGATACCGACACGAAGACTGGAAGAAGCAGGCCATTTAACCATGGAAACCTGTTGAACGTGGTCAATGGTAGCCGCGGTAGCAACTAGCCGGGAAACCGGACGACAGCAAAGTGAAGTACCTAGTACCACTAGTAAGCACGTTGAAGCCGCGTACCATTTATGGTCGATAGGAGAGAAGCAGGCAGAAGCATGACGGTTATGATAGAGCATGTCGACGCACGAAGAAATTTTTCAGCGGCAACCGCGGTGGCAGCTGTCCGGGAAACCGGGCGACAGCGAGGCGAAGCTCCCAGCACCATCCGTAGTCGTGGGATGGCAACAGTACCCTTTTAAGAGCTACTTCAATTAAGTTTTTTCTGTGGTCATGGGGGGCCAATACAGATATCTTGACTGCGCCAGAAAATTGGGTACTGGTCACCTGCGGACTCCTGCATACTGTGGACACCAGTTGGACACTGAGACGACAGAGAGGACAACCCACTTCGTGGATGCAGCCCCTGGATGAAGAAGCCACTCACCTGAGATGCAGCAGTTGACCGGCGATTGCATGTTCAACACAGACACTTGCTTTTAGGATGCGATTCACTAGAGCCAATACAGACATATTACCTGGGTTTTCCCACCCTTTGCAGCATGCGTGGTTTACCAGGTAATCTATCATAGTTAGTTCGATACAGGGATTTTTTCAGAATATGCATTGCTGTATATTCTGAAAAAATCCCTGTATCGAACTAACTATGATAGATTACCTGGTAAACCACGCATGCTGCAAAGGGTGGGAAAACCCAGGTAATATATCATAGTTAGTTCGATACAGGGATTTTTTCAGAATATACAGCAATGCATATTCTGGTTTTTGCCCTCTTCATACAAAATTCTTGTCGCGTTTCTCTATCATCTGTTTTCACCTTCTTTCTTTCTACTTACATACTCCGATTCGCGGTAAATGTCTCCGAAAGAAAGAAATCGTAAGCATCCACACCCGTGACAACAGACTTTAGTTGCATGAAGCATGTGCATGATAGGAGATCACTGTAGAAGTTGGAGAGTGGTCACTTCTCACTCGGGACTTTACGGGGGCAGTGAAACTTCAAATTTTTTGAAGCTTTTTCAAACAAAAAATCCAATGAGCTTCTTTTTTGCGATCCAATGCAGAGTTACCATTAGCGATATAGAAAGTTACAACTCTATCTCTGGTTTCTCTATGGTGTGAATCTACTTTCATTTTAAATACTCTTTTACGAATAATGAAGCAGAGAACAGAATCCGTAATAAAAGTCTAAAGAACACTTAATGGTTGATTGCTTGATATAAACACACTTTTTGTAGAATTTTCTGTGTTTTATTATTATATTTGTTATAATTTCCTTTTTATTATTAACTTATATATTGAGAATCAAAAATCGAGACAAAAAAAGTCTTTTCTTGTACTGTGAGGTCTTTTTTAATTATACAGAAAGGAAATATTGACGAAAATACTTACGTTCAAGATGGCTACTGATGACTTCAATGCCCTGATCTGATTGATTGATACTCAGACAGTTCTACAGCTTTCATTAAGCTTTGGAGAAGATGTTTAAGGATCAGAGTCACAGGTAGGCGACAAAACTTTTAGTTCCGCCTTTTTTTCTCTTTGAAGACTTTTCCTTTTGCTGTTTGAAAGCTAAAACCACTAGCAGTATTATCCTCTATTTCGTGAAGATGTGTGTGATATTTGTGGACAGATCTTAAGAGTAAAATATACCTACTTCTTAGGTCAATTTTTTTTAGTTCCAATGTTCTATTATATTAATTTAAAGATTAATTAAGATTAAGATTAAGATTAAAGATTATAGATTAAAAATTAAGATTAAAGATTTAAAGATTAAAGTTACTGGGTAATTCCACAAACAAAAAACACTCAGTAAGTAATACAATGTTTGACTCTTCAGGATCTGATCACGTTAAATGATATGTAAAACGTATGATGGTGTAATGAACTTGAGACAACAGCATATTAGAACGTGTCTCAAATCTCTGTAGTCACTAATCAGCATAATATTAAATCAGAAAGACTACCTCGTAACATCTGTTGGATGAATGAACGGAGAAGGGGTATTACTAATTGCAGCATCAAACAGTAGGACATTTGGATGTTTGGGAAGAGAAACACATTTGTAAAGGGAAAGGACAGAACGTGAGGTACCAGTAACGTACAAGTTAGTAAATTATATTTGTTACAATAGGCTATTTTGCTGAAAATCATATATTAATAATAAATAGCTGACAATTATTTTTTTATTTGATGCATTTTTAGGGAATGCTTCAGTTTGATCATCAAGTGAGTTAAATTCTTGTTTGGTTTGAAAGTTGGATGAGAATTGCTGTTCGTAAAACATTGTAGTATTCTAGAATTTAAAAAAAAGGACAAATACCTTTGAAAAGAAAATTTAGTCACTTTACCTGCCGTAGGAAACTATATCTTATACTTTATTCATTGCCGAAATATCAACAAAACACTTAGTGTAATAAGTTAGTGTTAGATCATTCATCACACCCAATCAAACTTTGTATCATTTGAGGCTGCCTTATTTTATTTGCCTAGCATTTGAAGTAATTTGTTTCAAGCTCTATCTTGCCATCTGGTTTTTAACAATTTTATAGTCTTATAAAAATAACGTTTCGTTCTAACACAATTCCAAACAGAGTATCTAACACTACCTTAAGGCTTCCAAAGATCATCAGTCAAGTTAGTCGATGTGGACACTGGACAGTCTATCGAAATTTCGTGATGGTGTATTATATTCGGTTAGTTTTTGCTAAGATCTAAAAGCTATTGCTTAAATGTCAATTACACCTTAGACCGACCTGTAATATATTTTCTTTCCGAATTTTTCATATCAAGTCTACCAATTTGTTTATGCCACTTTTAGCCATTGATAACAAAATCTATTCGTAGTGTTATATACTAAATAATAATTAGGAGAAGAACAGTGTGAAACGTGCTTGATATCTTGAATAACAGGTTTCTTTTCTTTGATATATTTCAGTGTATTTAGCAAGACAGAATGGGAACAAAGCAAAGTTCCCTTTGCAAGCATACAAGCAGACGTTTCATTGTTAACTTTCTTGATTGCTCACAGTCTGAGGGATGTCAGAGAATCTATGTACGCTGCGTATGACTCGAGCTGAATAGTATACTTCGTGAAGTGACAGTTAGACCAAGCAGTAGCGAAGAAGCACTTTTCAGTTAAAGTGTATTACTCTGACCATAAACTGCGGAGTTGATAGCTCTATAGTAATAAACGAGCATGTAGTTTAAATATAATTCCCTTTAATGAATTGCAGGCAGTGTAACATTGTAAGGAATATAAGGTGGTTGGTGTAGGCAGAAGGTATTTGTTCACTACATGATGTTGCTTCCAAGTTGGAACTTAGTCGAAACAGTGCAAATGAAAGAAGGGTATAGTTTAATCAAGAGATCACCCAAACCTTTAAGTTTTGTTGTATTATAGGAAATAGTGAAAGGAATGTGTTCAAAGAAAGTGATATTCATTGAAATCCTTTTCAAGTCTTCCAAGGCTCTTCGTTGGTTTTGGTACTCAGGAGAGACAAGGCTATTGTTAATTGTCTACGATTTTCCTGTAAAACCTTGCGAGGAAAATTCTCAAAAGAAAAAATATCGTACGCAACGGTCTAGTTGCACAGCTAAAGCTCTGTGTTTTGTTTTTAACAAAGTACCAAAATCAGTACTGTAAGCCAGGGATGGAACTAAAGGGAGCAAAGAAGCAAATGTCCTGGGCACCAACCTTGAGGAGACGCCGAAACAATGTAAGGAAAGTTGGTAAGACAAGTGACGCAGGTATATATCGAATAGAGAAGTCATCTACCATGAAAGCAACGTTAAGGAATTGAAGCTAAATTTAGTACTGGGTGTGGCTTAACCGACATATCAGGAGGGCCTCCAAATCAATTATTTATGTAAAGACATCCTCATTTTATAATTTCTGAACTAATCAAAGTGGAAATGCAAATTTTGTATACACATAAAGTGAACACCAAACTTTCTCACAGTGATCTGGCAGTGAAGGTCAAAAGTCATAACTCTTCTGTTTATCAAAGCTCTTCTGTTATTTTTTTAAATGCGTCTACAGGGTCCCAATGTACTATATTTTTATACTACTAGATTTGTTGTTATCGGTCTAAAGAGTTATTTTACTCACTGTGAAGTGTTTGAACATTACTAACATACAACTAGTACACGTGTATAGTAATATTTTGCGGAATCTAAAAGGTTCTTGGTTGCAATATATGATATTGCATATATGATATTTTATATACCAGGTATATGCATATATGATATTGCAATATATGATATTTTGGTTGCCATATTAAGTATTTCAGTAAATTCCATATACACATATTTATATTATAATTAAATTGGACAATTTGACCGATTCTCTCTAGCCGATAGTCTTTGTCGAATATCACATCATCTTAATTTCATGACCTATCATAAAGTCTGGGCGACAGGGTTTAACTGTTTTAGCATTGCGGTAAGTTGTTGGTACCTTTTTCTCGGAAACGGTTAAGAATTTGTTGCTGATTTTAATACCATGTTTTTATAGCATCTTGTGTTATTGTGTTGAACTAGAATGATTGCTGCAAGATAGAAATAAAAATTCAAGCAATCTTTATACATATTTTAGATACATGATGAGTTAATACAAAGAAATTCAAATGTAGCACAACATTATAGTTCCGAAAGCATAGTGACATACAAGGGCGCATATGTTGTGATATTCATGGGGCAAGGACAGCGCCCATACACAGACTACCTTCTTTTTTGAGTATGGACTGAAATTATCACATGCTTTTGTGCCATATTATTATAATTTCCACTGGCTAAGCGGGGCTAGAACCCCCTTGCTCCCTGACAGCTATGGGCGCCTTTGGTGACCGCTATGGAATATGTAGAATTCCATTAGTTTAGTGGTAATATCATTTGAGAAAAAGACTCGAGAAGTATTATATTATATCTAGAAAAATGTAGTTTTGAGAAATTTAAGTTTAAGATGCAGCATGACCTATGTCCTCTGAAGTTGATCTTATAACCTCACTCTCAAAGGACACAATATCTCCACTTTTGTAACATATTGATACCTGAACTTTGTTCCTAGCTTTAAAAATTAAGAAGTGCATTTATTATAAGTGCTTTTGTCGATTTCCTAACAATTATGGCGCTTGGACAAGACGCGTTTCGAAAATAGGCTACACAGTTTGTTGAAAGTGTATTTTCCCGCCTGGGATTTCTATCTTCTTGACTGCAATTTTACGCCTTTCTATCCAGCAAAATTCGTTTTGGGATTTCGTTGCTAATTCAAAGCATTGAAACACTGATTTGGGTTCTGGGGTTTAAGATGCCAAACCTTTTTTCAAAAGATCAGGATATGCAAGAACTATGAAGTTTCGTATACAGGATAATAATTATAGAAAACCAAGCGACCACTACTAAGGTGGCCGAGCCCACAAAGAGTCGTTGAAATCCAACTATGAGAGGTATACACATAGCGTGCGCATCCACACAAATAAGCATATAAGGGCTTATGTCACTGAAAGTTTACAAATACGGTGCACTGACAGCCATATAGGCAGAATAGCAGTACATACAAACGAGATTCACAAAGTGGATATTGATCCGCTAGATTCGTCATGAAGACAACACACATGCGGGATACGCCCTCTTGAAACAGAAAATCCGCGAGCTGGTATGAATGGAAGGACCAAGTTCCAAACTGTGAAATATATACTGGTACATAATATTTTAATGACTTCCATGTGTAATGGGTACATAAAATTTGGAAAACAAATTTTAAGAGCCATTGATTTCGAAAACATTTTATTGAAAATTCCAAAATTTTGACTCCGAACCTTGAGACAAAAGAATATATGTATTTTAAAATCGTATTGTGTCTATACTGTTGGTCGTCAAGGCTTGATTGTTTCTTCCAAGTTTACAAGAAGACGATAAGTAATTTTCACCTACTATTTCTCCATTTTGTCCCTGCATTAAATTCGCGTATCAGTCCGATGCGTGCGTCTTTCTGTTCTTTCCGAATCAACTCAACCAGATATTTGTAGTTCGTTTCGACGTCTTCAGGATTAAGTAGGAAACACCAGGTCCTTCCTCTTTCCTAGTTTCAGCCCATCATCAAGTGTTCATTAGTGTAGCTACTTCCATATTTTAGGAGCTTTCTAAGGACTCCACCTACTCCATTTCTTACTCCTCTTTGTCAGTCCCGAATAGATCATCCTATAATCTTCACCTGTTCCATCCTTTCTTACTTCACACAGTCCTACTGCGTATATCATGAAGAACGGCAGGTCTTGGAGGGACGCTGGCAAAGGACACTGTTAGCGGCACTCAGATAGTATACAGTTAGTTTCGGATCTAACAAAGTATAAGTCCGATTTTGATGCTTGAACTTACATTTTAAAGCTCTTTCCAATACTAAGACACAGAAAAAATGGGTCGGTAGGATCTCCTTGGAACCCTTATTGCGCTTTGAAAAAAATATTTAAATGTTACATTTTATAGGCGACCGAAACTTACTGGATCTTATTCTATGCATCAATACGTTTCAAACGGTGTATCATACGTTAAAATCGGTGGAGCGGTTCACAAGTTACGACACTTTTTAACCGGATCACAAAATGTTCACAAATGATAGAAAGGTATGTCCGTCATCCTGTGTGTCTTATTGTTTTAGTCCCAAATGGGTGGTACCGGGGTGGGGGGTTAGGGGTCCATTGCGGGGTAAATCCAAGCTTAGATTTTTGATAGGAGTTACGGTTTTCGAGATATGGAGCAAAATCGATCTTGTATTATTCCGCCATAGTGACACGTGCCACTTTTTAAATACACACCCGTACGGAGAACACTCTCCGCCGCTGCTCTACTCATCTGGGCATGACGTGAAGAGAAACATGTAAAGATACATGACCATACCTAATTTTATCTGGCCTCCACGTTTCCATGGTGAGTAATTTAAAATGTACTTTCTGTCAGAAATATAAATGTATGTTTTGCGCGGGATTGCATCCTGCCCCTTGTTGCTATGAGAAAAAAATGCTACACATTATCG
This sequence comes from Lepisma saccharinum, assembly GCA_022664845.1. NCBI lineage: Eukaryota > Metazoa > Arthropoda > Insecta > Zygentoma > Lepismatidae > Lepisma > Lepisma saccharinum. The sequence continues at coordinate 563 of JAGDQP010007944.1, read as the reverse complement.
GTTATCCACCTCGTCCTTTAATCGAAACAAACTGTGCTTTATAGGCAATAATTTTCAACAAAATCATTCAACATTTACTGACTTGTTGCAATATACTCAGAATGCTATAAATCACGTTTAGAAGCAGAAAATACTTTTCTTTGTTACAAGACAGGAGTCCCTGTAGACCACCGCCCGTTTCCAATAAATATCTGTTTCCATCACTGCAAGTGTGAAGCCTCGGTAGCCTAATAATTAGCGTTCTTGACTCCGCCGCGTGGGTTCGCGGTTTCAAATCCCGGTCTAGTGTTTTTTTTTTAAAAGAAAATTGTCCAAGTGAAGGTAATGGACGCCTTAACCACCAGGTCACCAAAGCAACCTCGCAGATGAGGTTTCTCCTTTGTATTTACAGTACACGTGTCTCCTACACGTTATAGCGCGTGTGCAGGAGAGAGGAGCATCGGCATAGATGGCTCGTGTTACAGTCTTTTTTTATAGGTAGCCTTACAAAATAAGTGATATCAGTACAAAACCCCGTTTGGGGTAAAAGGAAGAGTGACGCAAGAATTCTACTTACAAAAGAA
>JAGDQP010007943.1:52261-65108 GCA_022664845.1 Lepisma saccharinum | reverse complement strand
TTGTTTATGAATAGAAATTAGCATGTAAATCAGAATGTCAAAATGTGTATCTGAATGATAGTCACATGTTGTTTATGAATAGAAATTACCATGTAAACCTTTATAGTCATATTGTGATTAATAATAATAGTCACGAAGTAAATCTGATTTTTTTTTATTTTGGTAATAGTCATAAGGGGAATAAGATGATAGTCATAATGTGGTTGAGTAACAGTCACAATGCAATTCTTAATAATAGTCGAAAAGTGATTTTCAATAATAGTCACAATATGATATGAATACTAGACAACATGTGTTTCTTAATAATAGTAACAGCTTGAAGATAAATAATAGTTACAATGTGTATCTGAATAATATTTACACTGTGATACTAAAAATAGTCACAATGTGATTATGAATAATATTAAAATGTGTTTCCTAATTATTGCGATAATGCGAAGGTGAATATTTATAATAATTTAATTTGAATAATAGTCGGAATGTGAATCTGAATAATATTCACACTGTCATTATAAATATTAGTCATAATGTGAATTTTACTTATGGTCACATTGTGATTGAAGATTTTTCATAATACGATTCTAGATACTAGTCACAATGTTAATCTGGGTAATAATCGTAAAAAATGAAGATATTAGTAGCTTTCCTTTTGAAAACAAAAAAATGCTTCACCAACGTTCCATATATCAAGTTTTCTGCTCATTCTTCTAAAGTACTGCCAATGTTTGACAGTATCATATTCTATTTTCGCGTGGGCGGGCTGATTGGGTGAGAATAGTCCTTAATAACTTTACTAGTTTATCGTTGCCTTGGAATTTATGTCTCTTTTCGATCTTACCATTTTAAATGGCTGAATATTTTAGTATAAATGAACTTGTCTCTTTTTACTGACATATTTTGTAATGTTATTGAATACCATATAAGGTCATTGTTTTACGATATAAAAATCTATATGATATGTTTAAATTGTAAATGTAAAACAGATATACTATATATTTGTAAACGAATTGGGATGCGAAAGTCATTAACGCTTTAAATAGTCACTTCAAATGTCGCAACTGTTGACAATATTATTGGTAACTTGCTTCAGCCATATGGGGTGGCCTATAATGATAGATACTCGAAAGCATGATAGTTGGAAATGTTCTATAGTGTAAAATAAAACTATTAGTAATACGAGTTCAGATAAAATATTAGAAGTACTAGTTCGTAGATTTCACTATAAAATACCTGAACATGAATAGGATTTAGAAGTTCACACAAACTCAGAATGCTGAAACAGTTCACAATCATATGTGATATGAAGTACAATTTAATTACGCAACCCAACATTATCTTATTTTATAAAACCCTACCTTATAGCTAATCCTCTGCTTGTATTATCATGAGATGGAAGACTATTAGGTTAGTGATAGAATAGAATTTTGAGATTGGTAATGCACCATCTATTTATTACGCACTCTAAGCCCAATGTTGTTTTCAGAATGCACGTTCTATATATTATGTACTCTTAAATTTTACATCATGACCAATGCGCAATTGAGATTTAGATGAAAGAACTTGATTATACTGATGTTTGATTCGTGAAATAAAATGACGATCAGCTGATGAAATGTTTTCTTTAGTGGAACAACGTTGAAACATATTAGGTTAATTTATATGAAGAAGTTTTGTTTCTTACGCTTTTTACTATGTGATAGTTTGGTGTGTAAATTTAGAAGCTGAACATTCTAAGAATTCGATATTTCAACTAGAATGAATTTAATTGGAGCAAATACTTCAATCAAGACTAAAGGTAAAACGAAATTGGATTTTATAATAAAAGTTGCGATTTCTGCTTATAAGAAGAAGTTTGCAGCATTAGCAACAATGTAAATAGGACTTTTCTTGTAAATTTGTGTCTACGCTTTTCAAAGTATTTTGCTATCGGTGCATGATTTATTAGTAGAAATCAGTACAAATGCTAATATTTGTTCTGAAAAGTGAACTATTTATTATTTTGATGTATGTCTATTTTCACATTAATTTGCATGTTGTGGCTAGCACCTACGAACTATTGAAGCTAATGGAACTGTACCAAAGGGAAAACTAACCTATTGATTTTAGATGTGGTTGCACTTGTAGAACAAACTAATTAGTAATTTAAAATGAGATTAATTCAAAGAAATGTTTGGAATTCACTTTCAGGTAGTATTGAAGACTTTCCTAATCTTGCTATGGTACATTCTAACATTGCACCTAAGCCAATTTGATCGAACTTATTTTCTGCATATGAATTAAAGTTTGCTGTTTTGTTTCTTCAAGTATTTTATTCAATGTTTGATTGATTTTACGATTAATTAATTTTACGGCCACTGATTAACCATTAATAAAGTTTATCACTTAGCTCATGGCAAAAAGAGTCTAATTGGTTCTGGGCTGAATCAAGCGTTAAAATTCCTCCATATGATCCTCAAAGGACTGACAGAAACATTTCCTAGATGGGTACTAAAGAAAAATTCACTAGATATTTCACCTGAGAACCCTGAAAGTGGTGAAAGTTCGCAAAGAATTAGTAGCCTCTGGCTGCCTGTTGACAGGTAGAACCACGCTGCAACGATATTCGGTCATTTGCCCTGCCACTGTCCGAAACACTTCACATGTGAGAAGGAAGGTAAGTGCATTTAAATATTTTATCACAGGAAAAACAACCTTTAGAACGGTTATAATATATTTCTGCTCAATGTTAGTCTCTTTTGCAAGCTAATATGATTTGATTAATGAGGAACAAAAGCTTATGAGAAGTTGAAGGAGAATACTAAATAAATTTAAAAGTAGACACAATAGAAGTATTTAGTACAGTGTGGAACGGGAGGGTAAGTATTAGCAAGGAATTTGTTTTAGCTTAAAAATATGACTGCCGATATATGAGGAGCTTAAAAGAAAATGGATGCAAGTGATATTTAAAATTAGAAACCCGAGTTTATGATTCACGGCTAGTACGAAATATATCGTAATGATTTGTTGGTGTTGTAAGAAATAAGTTGCACCTAGTAAAGCCTTTCGACGTAGGATCAATGTTATTGTGGTTAATAAACAGAGCATGGACACTGTTGACTTTTAACCGACACTTTTATTACAAAAGTCCACTAATATGCGTTCTTTACAAAGATTTACAGATAATAAAATAAGGGCTTGGAACATGGGCATAATGAAGTTAACGTGGATCACATCTATCATGTGATGACTTATGTCGACTTTGGTGTTTGCGGAGTGAAGAGAGTTGCAGTGAGGATTCTAACTCCAGACCAGGCTAGAGAGGAAAGGTTCTCCGACGCCATGTCGGTGGTAGAGGTCGGGCTCTGACTCCAAGTCAAGTCAGAGGGGGCAAGAGGTGACCACTAGTCGAAATGATTAAGTGACACTCTTAAGGTATCAGGTTGGCCTTTTATAGGCCTTTCTTGTAGGCGTAATTACCGTACTTCCAAGCTTTACCGTTTGGAGTCGGCGTTGTGTGCTTCATAAATTGATTATGTGTGCATTTCCTGATCTCTTGACACAGTAACACATTTATCCAGTTCCCATTACAATATGTAAAGGAAAATTTGAATATTTTGTCTCGCATATATTTCATATTAGGCATAAAGGATGAACTCGAATGTTACTAATTTTAAATATCACTTGCATCCATTTCTTTCTAAGCTTCTTTTATATTGGAAATCATATTTCTAAGTTAAAATCAACTCCTTGATAACACTTTTCCTGCCGTTTCACATGGTACTAAAATATTTCTATTTTGGCTACTTTTCAACATTGTAAGGATTCTCATTCCGTTGCGGTCCGTACATCTTTCTCATTATCTTATTTTCAAACACTTGCAATTTATGTTCATCTGCTAGCGCCGTACTCCAACTTTCGTAACAGTAAATTATTACCAACAGAATAACTGTTTTGAATATTTTCAATTTCAAATTTCTTGACAATAATTGTGTGGTTAGACGTTTCCAGACAGAGTAGAAACATGCGTTGCTCGATGCTAAGCGACTTTTTTTATTTCTTTCGTGACCTCGGTTTTGCTTGTTACCAATGCACCAAAGTATTTAAACTTCATTACTTTCTCTATATTTTCGTTCTTAATTGTTATGTACCTATTTTCTTCATTCTTAGTGTTTCGTCTTGTTATCACGTATTTTGCTTTATCTTTGTTTACCTGTAGACCTATTCATCACATGCTTCTACTAAGACATAGGTATTACTTTCTAGTGTATCTATATCGTTCCTTATTAGATCTACATAATCCACGTATACAAAGAGTTGATTCAAGCCATTCAATGTTAGTCCCTTTTTGTCTTCTTTTATTTTCTGAATCCCATATTCTAACGCAAAGTTAAACAGTAGTGGTGACAAGGCATCACCTAATTCCGTTGCGAATCTCGAAACTGTGACATATTATTTCCTATCCGTACTCCCCTTATGGGGTCCCTGAGACATCCTAACTAGTTGGACAACTTTTCTCGGAATTTCCAAATTGTATATTTTTTATCTTTTGATGGCGTCATATGCTTTCTTTAAGTCAATGAATAACTGGTGAACTGCACCATTGTATTCCAATTTCTTCTCTAAGATTTGTCTCAAGGCGAAAAGCTGGTCCAACGTGGACCTATTTCTTCTAAATCCACATTGGGGATCTCTAATTATTTCTTCTACGTATACCCTTTGGAGAGTTAGTAGGATATTACTCAGTATTTTGTGTCACGTTTGAGTAATGAGATTCCGCGGTAATTATTACCGTCTGATTTTTCGCCTCTTTTTAAACCGGAACTAATATTAAGGTTTTCCATTCCTTTGGAAGCCTAGGCTGGTAACCTTTTCTTAACGAGTTTACCACTTTGTATAGATCTCGCATGTTATTTGTTTTGCCGTTTTCCTCTATCTCCTTAATCTTCAGCATCAGATATACTCGTACTTTGTTTCTAAACCCGCGTGTGACGTTGCGTTCCGCGTTATTGTAGTGGTTGTCATTTGATTCGCTTTCATTTGTTAGCCAGCATTGCCTTTCCTATTTCCATTTCTCATAAAGCTTAAGGCATTCATCATCACACCACGGCTTGTTTCTCTGGTGCTTCTTCTTACCTAAATGTTCCTTCGGTGCGTCCTTCACTATATCACGAGTTGCCTCAAACATCTTACTTACATCAATTTCATTATTAATGTAATTTTTATTACTACTTTAGTCGGCTACGATTTTGAAGCTATTTAAAATTTCCAATTGTTGATTTGCTTTACACTAGGATTATCTAATCGTTTAACTTAGAATTACAGTTGTCTTGATCCTTTAATTGCAAGGGACAACAATCAAGAAGATAATAGAGAGAATAACAAGATAAGAATAAAGATGGAAAATATTTAATAAAATTGATTATACAAAAACACAGGAACATAAAGAGACAAACTTTACGTATATAGGCGTAAAAATTGCAATAAAAACATTAAGGAACACGAAGGTTCCTGGAGTGGACGGAATGAAACCAGAAATTTATAGAATGAAAAAAGATCTCTGGATACCATCTGGCTAGGCTCTTCACGGAATGCATCAAGCACAGACAATTTCCCAATAAATTGAAGGAAGAAAATTTTATTGTTTTCTTAAAGATCACGGAGAAAGACAGAACACTTCCAAGATCTTATAGGCCGATCTGTCTTCTGAATGTAATTAGCAAGATATTTGAAAAAACATCTTAATAAAGAAGCATAAAAACCTATAGAATCGGACTGGAGACAGACACACTCCAGTTCGGTTTTAGAAAAAAAAATCCACACAAGATGCACTAAACAAATCTGCAGTTGCGTGAGGAAGGCGGTCGACAAATATACGTTGGCTCTATTCATCGATATTAGAGACACTTTCGACAACCTGTTGTGGCCGGTTCTCTTTGCAAATCTAGATAGAATCGGATTCCCAACGGTCATTTTGGGGACTCTCAGGGGCTACTGCGACCATAGAAGAATAAATCTCGGCGCCCCTGGAGAGTTGATTACCAGAAAACCGAATTAAGGGTGTCCGCAGGGATCGCTATTTGGACCCAATTTCTGGGACATTTGCATCGATTTCTGCGTTCAAAAACTAGACATAATGAAATAAACAAAGTCTCTGATAGCCTACGCTGACGATGTGGTGGTAATAATAGAAACTAATTCAAAAATGGAAGTAGGAAACAAACTTAATAAAATATTATATACAATTAAAATATCGTGGGACCAAAATAAATTACAAGCATCCGCTGAAAAAAATGTGATTTTTAATCCAAAATGGGAAAGAAAACCTATAATAAAATACGGTAGAAACAAGATCAACACAGTAAATTTAAGTATCTAGGTATAAAAATCGACGAAAAACTACGTTTTCAAAAACAAATAGAAAACGTAACAGAGAAAATAGTGAAGGTAGGTGAGAAGCTAATAACATAGCAAATAAAAAATTTGGACTTCCACTGAAAGACTATACCACGGAGCAGTAATACATTATATTGCCACATACGGGGCGAGCGTTTGGGCTCATCGACTAAATGGAAACAAGAGACTAACAACCAATATCGATGTGGCGCAGAGGAAAATACTCTTGAGACTACCCGGAGCATACAGGAAAACGTCGGGGGTTGCACTGAACGTTATCTTAGGTATACTACCACTACATTTAGAAGCAATAAAAGTTGGATCAATCTATTGGCTGGAAACATAACTTATTCGAGCAAACAAAATACTAGAAATATTACCAGAATCAAAAGGACATCTAATTCACGCAATAAAAAACAAGTGGCAGGAGGAATGGACGACAGGACTGAGATCAAGGAGGCTGTATAACTTCATAAACAACATTAACGAAAGGCTCATGTGGAAAGATTTGAACCCAGAAAGAGATATGTTTCAGTTTCTAAGCGGACATTCATTGTTTCTAAAAAAAAACTGTGCAAACTAGGCGTAGTCAACTCTCCGGCGTGCATCTATGGACTAACAGTAATTCCCGAGCATGTGATCCTTGAGTGTCAACAGGTGTGGTGCGATCGAGAAGACCAAGATGTATAAAGAGAACAAATAACGGAATTACAGGAAACCCTACGAAACAAATCTATAAGAAAAATAATAAGAGTGGAAGTAGAAATAATTGACTTCTGTTTGGATGTAAAGGAGCAAAAAAGAACAAACCTCATTTTTTCATTTTGTGGTAGTTCTTCATTATGAACCTAACACACCGATTTGTCATGGGACAGGTTTGTGACACAAAATGCATTAATTGTGAAATGCCGTAAAGCTTCCTGAACAGGTATCTTTAGCAGTTGAAGATTTGGCATATAATCGAAACACAAGCCTAACACATGTCCATTTTCTGTACACATCCTTTTATATTTTCCATTTTTTGTGTAAAACTTTAATTTCTCCTTTTGTGCACCGAAAGTTCAACAACAGCTGAACGTTTTGCAGTATTGTTCAATGAGGTACTCTTAATTTTTACATTGAGACCTCTTCGCAGTAATACTTTTCTTCCCTTGTTGACGTTCACAATTTCACATGCAAATTTCTCCATCTAAACAAATAAATCCCCATCGAATGCGTTTGTGTGGCAGCTTCACGAGCATTAGCAGACATCTCCTGCCACATGCTCTCAGATGCATAAACCACATAAGTCCATGAACTGATGTTTATGCTGTGAACGGGGCGTGGGATCCTAATATACCCGGAATAAGTGGTGGGACTCATGATTTTTCTGCCTCTGGCCATGTGTCTATGCCGTCATAATCACTCCCTGCTTATAACTCGTTTTTCGAAAAATAAAATGGACTCATGTTGTTTATGCATCTACTGATTCTTATGTTTTCAGGATTTGAGCACCGTGTTTCTGATCCCTACACTGTTTTGATATAATGCTTTATCGCTGGCAGTTTAGTTCAGTCGGTAAGACATTTGACTTTGTATTAAAAGATGTGTTCCTGTTAAAAGGTTTCAATTTAATTGGCACTTTTTATGCTACCATTAAAAATTAATAATTACATAAATAAATAATAATTTAATGCTTTATGAAAGACGTGACAATAAATAGCAAATTATGATATCTACTGCAGAACTAGCTATAATAAATGAGTAATTATACCTGTTACAGTACCAGAACAAGGCGAAGGGGAGAAATCTTACCCCACGTTTTTCTCTGAAGGCAACAGAATTATATATTCTATCAGAAGAGAATGAATTTTCATAAGGCTGTAATGCTTTGTGCTATACTCCACGACTCAGCTATAGTAGATTAAGGAGAATTGTGGCATAAAGTACAAAAGCAAATATATACGGCTATACCAGGTATGTCTTCAATAGTATATTTTTTATTGAATGAGTATCAGACATAGATAACTCAGTTTGCAGAAATTGATTTTTGAAATATAATACAAAAATGTCAGCAGTGTGAACTAGTTGAATTCTTTCTACATATTATCCATCATTCCATGTCAGTAATGTTAATTATTTACCACGGGTAATAGTTCATTTCAAGGAATTATTAGTCCTTTCCCACTCCTTCTTCATTCACCTAGTGAACGAGTTTCCTTTCTTAAGTCTGTAAACTTTAGCGTTTTTTTTTAAAAAATACCACTTCACCTAGAGCTACAATAAACATGCACTTATTGCCTGAACAATATGGTAACCATCTAAATTGCATCTTCTTTATTGTCACCAATGCTTTTTTATCTGTATTTTATTTTGTCTCCCCATCAACTTTTTATAACTCAGTTTAACTTTCAAAATTTGCTGCAGATTTTTAAACATTATATTACTGTCTTTTTTCGTCTCCATACAGCAAAATATTCCATGCGGTATTATTAGTCAATCTATATGCTAACGTTTGTTCACTGAACTAAAATTACGTATATTCTTTTTTGTGGAAATCATTTTTCGTCATTGTTATTCTATCATTTTCTATTTCAAATCTCATATTCTTTATAACAAATACCTCGACAATACTTATATTCGATTAAATTAGTTGTGATGTTATACTAAAAAACCAGGAGTTGATGATGTTTATACAATAAGTATGTGAATTTATTGAACCAGTGACTACTGTCATTAATAGATTGCTGGAGGTTAAACAGGAACATATTTATATTTCCATAATTACTAACCTAATGGTCACTTTGCATCCGGTTTCGGTCAAACTTGGAATACTGGTGAAAGCGGCCGGAAACGGTAGAGCCAAATGTAAACAAGTTTGTCTGAAACCACATTATCATCAACTTGCACTGGTGTATTCGGACGTGGTTAGATATGCCCACTTATTTATATCGTGTTTTTTTTCGCTTTTCCACATACGGACGTGTTTGCCAGTGTAAACGTTCTGGCGAAACCGGATGTAATGTGACCATATGGTTACGTTCACCCATCGGCTAAGGGAAAGGTTAACTTTATGGATGCGAGCTCCAGAGAAATCGTCTAGGACATCTACAACAACCGATTACTTGTACACATCGGACCATTTATGCTCAAATAAAGTCCGAATAAAACTAAAACTATTTTTTCTTACAGCTCTCAGAGTGTAAGCTTGAAATATAAATAAATATGACTTAAATATGTGTAATCATTAGCACACGGGAGAGGCTTGCTAGGTACATAATGAGATGAAGTTATTGTAGGTCTTATAGTTTATTAAATTTAATAATCGTGATTTCGTATATCGAGGATGAGAGTTACCGTCAATGTTGTCAATATAAGGTATCATCTGGTATTGATATTTTGTGACCAAGGACTTAGGCAGAATAGATGGTATGTGAAGCGGTTACACACACGGGTGACCCCATCTAATACAAAGTCTCTACTGACACACGAGTTTCAAATGTTACTTTCGTAATAAACAGATAGTCTTAATTGTACAATCTTTACCTAACTTTATGGAGTGATATTAGTTACTTATTGTAGTGACAGATGCGACCTGGCAAGTGGGAGCAGTAAACAGCTGTTAGTGATGTGTTGCTTTTTCCACATATAAAATGTTCTTTACTTTGTGGTACAAATACAACTTACTGTTAGCTAGTTTATTTGAGAGAGAATATATACTTATTATTCGAAGGATCTTCAAGAGGTCTTATTGCAGAAGTAACTACATTTACAGCTAAAATGTATATAATATGGTTTTATGGAATTGTGTATTCTACATAGGAAGGATTGTACTATCATTCTCGATACTAAAGAGCAACTACACCATAGTATTTGTTTGTGCGGAAGTGTTGCCTGGCCACTACTAGTGTTGTTCTACCACATTTATTGTATTACTTTAATCCCACCATTGTTTCGTCAGTAATTTAGTTTAACTTTTATTTAGAATTCGACATACTATGGATTGGAGAAAGAGTAGACAATGATAATTTTAAATGGATGGCTACTGGAAAGGAGATTACATTATTAACGGATCCGTTACCATTGTTGGTTAACTAACCTTGAGATTGGAGCAAGAAAAAATAATGAATGTTTGCATTTTGATAGCCACATAGGTACCCACTTCCTAGACGAAGGCTGCAAAAGAGAGAGATGTATTCTTTGTGTGAAGGTAGGTGCTTCCAGTGAAAGGTAAGTTCTACTTCCATTTTCTACGTGAGGTGGTGTGAGACCTACTATAATTGTAGTTTTGTTATTTATATCATATGGCAATAAAGTATCCCAAATTGTAAAAGGGAAAATTACGTGAAGTTACTCTATGAAGGTGAGATGACTAAAGCAGCCTCGAGCCTGGAAACGTTTTAGTTTCCAGTAATATCGACCTGCAAGTTCCTGCAATTGTTTACTCTTTTCCTTAAGAACAATACCTACAAAACTACAGTTTATTACAAGCGATGCTTTTGATATTTTTATTCTGAATTACAGTCTTGATACGAAATCTTTTTTATATCTAATAGAATTCAACAACAAACTTGAAGGAACAGTAGTAGTGCATAACAATATAAAAAAAATCTTAGTGAACAGAGTGGTAATTCCAGCGAAATTTCGGAGCTACAAGCTGCCGAAGATATGAAAAAATAAAATTAGAGCCTCATGTTTCTAATACCGCTAACAGTAGAGCTGAATCAGATAATTCAAAATCTGATTATTTTCGGAGCTACAGTCACTCAACGTCATAGCTCCATTGTCATAAGTGACACCGTACATCGACAAGTAATGACGTAAACGGTGTCGGTTGATCAAATCACACTCAAAATAGTACCCAATACATATATTTACATTATGTTAATGATTGGCGGCACTTCATCAATCAAACATGTCTATGCGGCACTCTTCAGTTAAAAACATTGCATAAATATAATGTAATGGGTACTACTTCGAGTGTGATTTGGTAAGCAAACACCGCTTACGTCATTATTATTGAGCTATTCTGTCGTTTGCAATGATGTCACCCTGTATCTCCGAAACTATGGATAACTTTAAATTTCTTGAAATTAACTATTTTCTTGTTTTCATGCAAATAAGACATCCTGTATAGATTTGAATCTGGCTATTTATTGAGTAAGTTTGTAATATGTAGGTAGTTATATATATATACAGGGCTTGGACAAAAAATCTAAAACGTTTGAAAACGTGTGAAAATCATACCTAGTATGGTGTGGGGCCTCCTTTTGCGTCCAAAACAGCTTGGATCCGACGTGGAATGGACGTATACAGCTCCTGAATCGTGGTGTGTGGAATGTTGTACCATTCTTCCTCCAAAACATGCTCCAGTTCCTTAAGGGATGATGGTGGAGGGTAATGAGACCGAACACGCCTTTCTAACACAGACCACAATGGCTCAATGATGTTCAGATCTGGTGACTGTGGGACCCAGGGGAGGTGTGATAGCTCCTGGTCATGCTCCTCAAACCATGATTGCACCGTTTTGCAGCGTGACAGGGTGCCAAATCATCTTGGTAGATGCCATCACCATCCGGGAACAATGTGTGGGCCATGGGTAAAACCTGGTCCCCCAAAATGGCCTCATACGCCTTAGCATTCATCATTCCATGCAGGGCTATGATGGGACCTGCAGAAAACCACGATATCACTGCCCATACTGTAACAGAACCACCCCCATGCTTTACAGTTGGGCGCAGACAGTCTGGATCATAGGCCTGCGACGGTGTTCTCCATACGTAAACACGACCGGTTGTTGGCAACAAAATGTAGGTCGATTCATCGGAATACATTACGTGTTTCCACTGATCAAGCGTCCACTCCTTGTGGTCCTTGCGCCACTGGATACGCCGCTTCGCATTTACTGCTGTGACCAGAGGTTTGGCGATCACGGCCCTGCCATGAATTTTCATTTTATGAAGTTCCCGTCGCACTGTTTTTGATGAAACCGGGTTCTGTAGGCCGGAATTGAGTTCAGACGTAATTTTCATTGCAGTGGTCTTCTTTTTAGCTGCTACAATCCGTTTTAATGCCCTCCTGTCCCTATCGGACAGGATTGTCTTTCGACCACTGTTGTGCTCTGCAGACGTTGTTTGCCCATGCATTGTGTATGCCCTCGTGACATTGGACACACTGCCTGTCGATATCCCCACAATGGTCGCCCCTGTTGTCACTGAAGCTCCAACCAGACGGGCACCAACGATCATGCCTCTTTGGAAGTCTGTCAGGTCGCCCATTTTACAGCACCACTTGCACACCACGACACTCACAGGTGAACTGGGTACTGCTGACGGAAGAGGAAGATCCACATGACACATTAAAAACAAAACACAATCGGCAACCGCAACACGTGATGTACAGTGGCGGGCCAAACGTGTCCTGTATGACGTGTTTTTAGATTTTTTTGTCCAACCCCTGTTTAATATATATATATATATATATATATATATATATA
>JAGDQP010007943.1:25514-52161 GCA_022664845.1 Lepisma saccharinum | reverse complement strand
TATATATATATATATATATATATATATATAATCATCCAAGTTTTTTAATTAAGGGACATTAGAGTATGGGGGTTACTAAATAAAGGCTTTATTGAGTTGATAGAAATTGAAATATATATATTACTATGGAACTCATTATTGACCTGATAGAAGGTGAAGTTTATTCTAGTGTAATTACGTCGTTTATTATAATAGGAATTTTACATTTCTAATGTTGTCTTTTGTTGAATAAAGGGAAACTAGAGTAGGTCTATAAATATTCCAAATCTTCCACACATTTAATTTAAATCTCTTTCAGAGGCTGAAACTTTGTCGAAAGACAAAAAAGCATTCCCAGTAGAAAGAAAAGAATTTAACGGGAAGACTTATTCGTTTGTAACTGGGAAAGCCAGTCATAAGGACGCAATCAAGTACTGCACAATGAAGGAAAATGGAGAGCTCTTAAAGATGTCTGGAACAGAGAATGGTGTGGACAGGGAACTCTGAACATGGATTCTTGCAGCAATGTCAGAATTGGAAACAGGTAAGTACCACTTTTAACAATATATTCATATTAGGTTTGGTTGTAAGAATTTCATTGCCCCTTCTAATTGTGTGTCATCTAGTCTCGGTTTCTCTGTAAACCACTTCAATTCCTGTGTTGTTTGCTTCAACTTCATGAAACGTTATCATTAGCTGTTGTTATAAGCGAATGAAAGCAATAGAAGGAGATGAACATTTTGACGTTTGTAAAAGAGGATATCACTAGAAGTAAAAAAAAAGTGTTACTAATTTACGTTTAATGTTCGTCTCGTGTAGGGCTTTCAAGCATAAAACCACAAACATGTTCACAACACTGCATCATTTCGTAGTTTACCTAAGAAATATAAATTTGCAGTACTAATAAAGTACGAGTGTGTCGTATAACTTAGTGTCGTATGCAAAATATTCTTTACTATTATAACCTTCCGTTCATAATTTGTAAACAATTGTAGTGTGCTAGTATTCTCGTAAGGATTAAATAATTTAAATTTCCGTTATATTATATTATTATTATTACAAAATTTTGTACAAAAATATTTATTCATTTAGTATGTAGTATAAAATATTGTAATGACTATTTGATACCTTATGTGGAACCGATTATTTAATGAACGCTTGACTGCGTAAATTTCAGTGTTAGTCGGGAAAAGAAGTTGTAAAAAAATGGCACATCTACAATATAGTGTAGGACCATATTTAACCTTGATTATCTTAGTTATTAATTTCATCATAAGTTCCAAAAAAAATGATGTGTTTTTAAGGTGACAAACAATTTCTGTAGGTTGAGTTTAGTGGATTACGCTGTACACAATCACAAACATAGTCCATTGGTTTTAAGTCTAAGAGCCGGTTTCTCCAACGTCGATTAAATATAGCTTAACCGTGCGTTAAATTTTTAACCGTCCGTTAATTTTTTTCCATTTCACCAACGCTAACATTACAAATTTAACAAACCGTTTACAATCGGACCGTTAAGTGAAGAAACCACTTGATTTCTAAATTTCTCATAAGCTAAACGAATTCTGATTGGTAGAGTGAAAAGTTGTGTACGGCTGACAAATGAACCTCGCAATCCGCAAGCAATACGTTGCTGGCACTTGTTCTTGTGTGTTTGTTTGTGTTTGTATACATATGTGTGCGTGTGTGTATGTATGTATATATTCAAATGATTTCCAAATAAATGCCAATAAAATAATATTACAACCCGTAACAGTAAACAAGGCAAGAATCTTATCCTCTTCCGACCTCCGGAAGCAAGTTTCAGTATATATATCTTTTCTACACACTAGAGGATTAGAAACAGATGAGTTGAAAAACGTTTCTTATGTATGAATATGTTAATACGGATTGTTTCTCCTTTCGTTTACATAGCTAATTGCAGTGCTCAATAGATTGAAGCCCTTCATTCTTATAAATACAGACAGGATTAGCCAGTTTTCATCTATTTCATGGAAGTAATACTTTATGTTAGCTACTTCTGTTGTGTGGCGTTAAATGTAGTTCCAATGTTGTTATTTTCATAATTTCGGATGCATGCAAGTATAATTAATAAAGTCAAGCAACGGGGTGGCTCATGGATCAAGTTCAGTTTAGGTCACCCAGCTGCTGTACTGAGCAATACGTACGCTTTATACCACTCATTCCCTTGCAAATAATTTACTTAGACACTTCTGTAAATACCTAGCGGTAGACAGCAACCCAAATTCAATTTCGAAAAGTCATACTTAATAATAATTTACATAAATACGTACTCAATTTACTTTACACACAGGTATGGCGCAACATGGGGAATATCAGTGGCGGCATTTCGTGTGATGATTATCACATATTTCTACATAATTAATGGAAAGATATCGAGGGCGCTAGAAAGCGTAAATAGTTTAGGTAAAGCCAGGGTAATTATTTTATCATTATACTTGAAGCACATAACATTTAACAGGCCATCCTTGTGCTCAGCTCCAACGCGGAAGTAGCTAATTAATTGCACGTATTTGTTGCATTTTGAGTCTCATACTTTCATGGCCTAAATCTTTCTCCTGTAAATTTTACATTTTTGGCTTACCTAAATTGAACTTAAGCCGGGGCTGGGCCACATTATTGAAGGGCGTATGCATGTTCTTGCACTCACATCTTCCTTGCTCCATATAGTTCATTGCGCGGATCCGAAATAATGTCAATATCAATTGCAAGTACATTCAGTGCCGCATAACAGAAGTAGCTAAAATTAAGAATTACTTAATATGAACAGGAATGACTTATTGGCAATAGTTAAAGGAGATATACTCGACGGAATAGCATTCTTTGTACGTAGTATGAAGAAGTCTTATCGTTATGCTAACTTTTCCTGTTTATATGTGAACATTTATAATACACGATCGGTAGTTCACAATACCTTATCTTTTACTCCACATCATTTCCCCTTCCAAAATATCTTGGCGACATTTCTGGCATGTACTACCACTCTCCGAAACAGTTTTGTCAACTATATACAGACACGTGTTAAAGAAAAGTATTCTTCTGAAATTATTTAAAAGGAATTATGTTAATCGTTAAGACGACGTATATAAAGGAGTAGTAAAGCGACTTCGTGCAGTTTTTTTTACCAGATTGCCTTTCTTTGGTATGATATATATTAAAAACGATGGTCAAGTGCGTAATTTAAACCTTAGGCCTAAATACGTAGCACAAACGTCTACTTTTCCTGTAAAACCAATCTTTATAGCGCGTCTTCTTAAGCATACCCACATAGGCCCCTAAACATACTCGAAAATCATATTTACAAAGCAGGCAACATTGTTTTTAAATGTTTTTGGTCTTTAATACTATTGAAATGCATTGTTCCAAGTTGTATATTTCATCAAGCAATTCTGTGTTTATGCTTTCCATTTTTTGTTTCCTGTTTTCAAACTTTCGAGATACACAATCGCTATCGGACCGTTAAATATTTAATCGACGAAAATCTTAAATCTTATAATTAAAGTTAACGACAGCTTTAACAAACCGTTAGCGTTAACCGATGTTGATGAAACGGTCATTTCTCCTAATCAGACGTTAAATGTGCTTAACGGGTTGTTAAATCTTTAACCAGTGTTGGTGAAACCGGCCGTAAGATTCTTGGGGGCCCAATTCAGGTTTGTAGTTTTTTTATGTTCCCCAGTCATGGCGTGATTACCAGTTGTCGATGTAGTGTAGTACTGTTCTTTTAGAAGTACACCTCATCGCGAATGGGCGTATATAGCAAAAGTATCTAGATTGCCACGTCATACTATCAAGAGAGTTCTTCACAAGTACGTTTCTTCACAGCGAACGAAACGAAAGACACTCGCAGCCCCACAGAGTTTGAGTGTGCCTTGACGGTCATTTTTAACATTTGTGGCACACCTTTCCACCTCTGCCTAATAACTATATTAGTTTTAATGTTCGTGTATGGGATTTAGGGACTTGGTCCATTTTCAAGCAGAACACAGAAGAGTACTTGTTCGGGTTTTCATTGATGGTTATCTATGATAGAGAGAAAGGAATCAACTGCTATATGGGTTGATCGTCCTCTTCCTGTAATATAGTTCATCGTCCTCTTCCTGTAACATACATAGTTCATCTTTGTCTTCCAGTAAGATAGATATTGGGTTTATTTTGCGTTTTCTTTTTAAATTGCGAAAGTCTTTACCATTTTCCGAAGAAACTTCGTGTCATTGTTTAGCAAATAATGTTAACGTAATTGTTATGATGTCCGGAAGAAAGACAGAACTAATTAACCATTGAGACATACCTTTTGTTTTGTGAGCGCGAGATGGCTCCACATAGGTTCTGCGATTTCCTCTTGTAAATAAACCATTGCCAGGATACAACACATTGTATTGAAGGCGTGCTTTCTGCGCTGAAAATTTTTGGAGAAAATGTAGCGCAGTGAATCAGTCAAACACCGACCCGGGGGTGTCAGAGGTGCTGCTTGCTAATTCTTTCCTTTCGACAGATTCAAACACTTGTTGCATCAAGACTAGGTTTTCTAAGAATTTTGAGAATAATTCATGAGTATTAGATCTATGTTATGCTCTTAGAGTGGGTAAAGATAAAACATTTCTAAAAGTTTGGAGTTAGTCACTTGTCTCTTTGGAACCATTATAGAAAATTGCAGTTCAAACCATCAGCAGTAACGTAAAAGAGGGAGCGGGGTTGGCATCTGCTATTCTGGTGGTCAGCGATTATATTATCGCTGTCTATGGTGCTTTCCCCTCATCTGAATATTCTTGAAGGTATTCGAAGACAAAACAAGAAGAATCTGCACTTGCCACAACTTTTTTATTTTCATTTTAGAAAATGAATTTTAAATTTATATCATCTAAGAAAGCCATCTCATTATCGGGTGTGTTCAAACTCCAGAATGGAGGAGAGGTATAACAGTGTGCTACTACACAGCACATGGGAGAATTGCTGTAGGAAATGTTTATACTAACTTTGCAAATTTTACTTCAGGTTGTACAGGAGATGGCGCTCATGTTTTCACCCGGGGCCTGTCTGGGAGACATACACTCAACTTTCCTTCTCCATTTCATCTAAACGCGTGGATTATTTTTGTCCAGTGACTGTCAAACAATGCTGTATTAAATATCAAATGATTACGTGGCTGGACGGGTTCATAATCTTGTCAACAAATCATGCAGTCTGTATGACCGAACCTGGGTGGTTACGGGTATCGCACATTAGTTTATCTAACAATTTATTTAGTTTACCAGATTAGGAAGAACCCACCACGCATGAAAAAAAAAGCACTAAATTCTTCGATTTTTTAACAGTTCCGAAGACCTTGATTAACGACCCTGTCTATTCCTTCACATCCACGACTTTATTTCTCGCTTCTGACAAGAGAATTATTATTATTATTATTATTATTAAATTGCTAGGAGCGAAATTTGAAATTTTGCTAAAGAGTATATAAAAATGCTAAAATAATTAAACAAATTGCAAAATTGTTAAAAGTTTTGAATTTCCAA
The DNA here is from genome assembly GCA_022664845.1 of Lepisma saccharinum. Classification (NCBI taxonomy): domain Eukaryota; kingdom Metazoa; phylum Arthropoda; class Insecta; order Zygentoma; family Lepismatidae; genus Lepisma; species Lepisma saccharinum. Next base: position 46,648 of record JAGDQP010007943.1, on the reverse strand, counting down.
GTTGAAACCTGAATTATTTCGTTAATGTTTTGCAGTATGTGGTATTTTGTGGTTGGTTCTTGTGTCAGTAAATATGGTACTGTGTAATTAGTGTTTGCATGTTTTACTATATTTTTCTTCTACCGCTTCTTGTTTTTAATTTGTAGTACTGTTCATCCTCTGCTCTTATTCTATATTTTCTAGCTACTTCTGGTTTATTTGTCATCCTATTTGGTCTTATCTCTTCTTATAGTCTCTTTGGGACATTACTGGATATCCATTTGTGATATGCTGAGTTGTTTCGTGTTTATGTAACAGAGTGCACGCTTTCCTTTTCTTAATTCCATTGTTTTTGTGTTTTTTTTTCGTTTCTAGCACGTACTCTTGCTTATCTTCACCAAGGATTTTGTTCATGGTATTAGTTGTCCGTGTCTTAGCAACTAAAATTATTTCTTGTCTATGTGTGTGTGCCTTGTTCATTTCTGCTGGGTGTCTTCCATCGATGGACTTTACCATTTAACGCATTTTAAAAGTTTCCACTGAGTTTGATATCTGCGACTCTTTTGTATTTCGTAGAGTCACTGGTGTACATCAGGATATTCGTTGAAATTATCGCTTTACATAATTTTGGCTACTTTTCTTAAAAAACAAACATCTTAGTGTGTGAATCTGTTTACTTCTAGGTAATAGTGTATGCTATATTATTATTACTACATCCGATTTTCGATACTAACAGTGGTATAAGCACCAATTGCTAGGGTACAGAGTTCCGCCCGAACTTTGAAGAAAATGATTGATTACGCCAAACATGATTCTTTGATGCAGTCTATCTTTTTGGTTTGTTATCGTTGTGTTTTAGAGATGGTTTACATATAAAGAAATTGTAAAATCAGTCTACCGATAAGGCTGGTTGCCTATTTATTAACAGTGCAGTACGGCACGGTTAAGGAATTGAATGAGGAGTCCATATTGACGTCTGTCCGTGAGCTGACTGCTTTGGAGTATATTATGTTTCATTGTATGGTTGGAATAGCTTACTCGATGGTAGATGTGATGTATTTTCGTACTAATTCGAATTGTGATGTATGTAATGAAATAAAGATTATCTCTTGTATTCGTCCCCAATTCGAACCTAAATTAAGTTATTTCGTGCGCTATATTTAGGAACAGCTTTACTTTAACATTTGGTGCAGTATAGGTAGTGAAGATGTGGGGAAATACAAGTGTCTTGGAACCTATAGATGTCAATTCACCCAACATACGAAGTTATTTAGAGAGGTTCGAACACCATTGTAAAGCTTTTAAAGTAAGCGATGATCAGCAATTGAGCCTCTTGTACACAGTGATTGGGTCCAAGGCGTATGAAATAATTAAGAATGCCTTTTTGCCAGAACCTATGATAAAATGCAGTTATACCGAAGTTAAGGACAAACTGGTGTCATTGTTTGAAGTCAGGCACTCAGAGATCGTTGAACGCTACCGCTTTCATTTATTACATCAATTGGAATATGAGGATATTTCTCATTATGTAGCCAAATTAAAGGAACAAGTGGCAAAATGTGATTATGGCTATTATACCAACACAATGTTGCGAGATCAGTTTGTTTAGGGCGTTTTCGATGATAATATCAGAAAGCGATTGCTGTCTGAGGCCAAGTTAACTTTTAATCGGGCAGTGAAATTAGCTCTGATAATTGAGCAGGTTAACCTAGATGTGGCTAATATGAAGCAAGTGAAACCTCCTGTTGAGTCATTGCGACAAATTAGTACGGATAGAAGGCATGATTTCGCTTCCAAACATGTTAATATTATTAGTTGCTCTCGTTGTTTACTTAAACATCAGTATGGTAAATGTAAGGCATTTAACCAATTTTGTCACGGATGTGGAGATAAGGGTCATTACAGAAACAGTCCTCTATGTAGGTTAAAATTCAACAAACCTAAGGATGGTATAGTTGAGCAGATTGAAGAATTGAGTCATGATCAACAGTTAATTAACAGATTAACAAATACTTATGTGGATGACGTGTTAACATTGTATTCTAATGAGGTTGAGTCAGTGAACTATGATATTTATTTAAAAGTGAGCAATCATTTTGTCCCCTTTGCAATTGAGACAGGTTCATCAAATAATCTAATCTCATTCCAGTTACTGGAGACCATCAATGCTGAACGATTTATGTCTTATTGGTCCAGTGATATGCCATTAATTAACGGTACCACACTTCCGATAATTGGTGATATAACTTTACATGTTCAATATGAGTCGCAACTTTATCAAATGTCTTTTCTTGTAATTAATGGCTACTTATATCAAGTTATCGGTCGTACAAGTTTATCACTAATTTCGCCAGATGGGAAGTCTCGAATAGGTTTGAATAACACTAGTTCGAAGTCACCTATTCGCAATCAAACAAACTATCTATCAAAGCAGTCAGGTGGCGATGTGAGGGCATTATCTAACCTTGAAACACAGTTTTCGCTGCTCAGTGATCAATTACACATTAAATTAAATGACCTACAAAACTCGATAATTAAGCTACAAGAAGAACAGCAGTCTTTTTCAAAATGTATGAAATAATCGTTGCCTGTCCAGAAAATCACACCTGATCCGACTGTAGTGGTTCAATTAGATAATGTAGAACCAACTGACCACCAGGCAAAGGCAAATTTAATCAAAGATATAGGAAATATATCCTATAGATCAGGGAACATGACTCAAGCCTTGAAATATTATGCATCAGCTTTACACACTGATCCAACTAATCCATTCATTTTCAATAATATAGCAGCCACTTTTTTCAAAATGAATCAGTTCAAGGAATCGATTCATTAGTGACCGCATTATCAACAAGATCAATAACGATAATTTTGACGAGGAATTAATACTTAAAGTAAAAGAGAGCAAGTTACGTGCTTCAGAAGCGTTTCACAATAGTAATGTTACTCAGGTTGATACTTTTAATGAAAATATTTTGTCCACTCGTTCAGTACACTCCAATAATTCGAACATTGATAGGCCATGTTCAGCTGTTGAAGAAGGTAACAATAGTTTCACTTCTTTGTCTGATTGGAATGTTGGTGAAATAGATGATATAAATCTGGGGTGTAATAAAGGGTATGTCCATAATCAGTACGAGGAACGTATTTCCAGGCTAACTGTTGAAGTTCAGTTTATTTTAAATAATACATTAACACGTTCTTCTCAATGCGATATAACTAGTGTGATATTGGAACCAGATCCGTCTTCTGAAATGTTGGAGGTTTCGAATAATTGTAATATCTTTTCGCAACACGAAGATTTCAAGTCAATGGAACAGATACAGTTTGCTGTGCAAGATGAAGTAATAGTAAAGCGTGAGGTATCAGAACATGTGAATTTGTCTGAAGTTAATTCCATTAAAACACCGACCCTTTCGACGGAGGTACAAGTGATGAATAAAAATATTACAGTTCCTAAAGAACAGCGTAACTCAAAAAGGAAAAAACGTAAACATAAATTTGTGCAAAAAAGTGAGTTCGACATTCGGAAGGAACTCAAGAAGCTTGGACTGTTGAAAGCTTTAGATAATCCCAAGTTCCTGGATGTGCAAGATTTTGTGACTGCAATGTTTCACGATGGAAATACAGATTTAACCAAAGAGTTTATCAGTCCTTATCTGTATTAGGTGTCCTTCTATTTCAGAGAGTAAAGGGGGAGAACTGCTAGGGTACAGAGTTCCGCGCGAACTTTGAATAAGATTATTGATTACGCCAAACATGATTATTTGATGCAGTCTATCTTTTTGGTTTGTTATCGTTGTGTTTTTGACATGGTTTACATATAAAGAAATTAGGAAATCAGTCTACCGATAAGGGTGGTTCTACCGATCATACGATATGACGACCACCACATTCTAAGGTAGGAAATGTTGGACATATTCGGGTGCATGTGGTTCCAATGCACGTATAACCAAGATGTCTTTTGAATGCGAAATATCAATAATTCTACTTGTTTGAACCGTTTCCACGTTTCTCATTAACACGTTGAGAAATAGTATGACAGTGTAATCGCGGAAGGTTTATTGGTTTACAACTATTATGAAGTATTTGCAAGCAAAAGTCAATTGCTCCTTTCTTTCGCTCTCACAAATTTAATTCATTCATACCATAATTAAACTCAGCTTACAATTTCAAGGTGCATAAATATTGTCCTCATAAATTCTAAAATATCTGGAAAGTAATGGTTCTGAGAAATCAGTGTAAACATTCCAAGTATATAATAATTTAATTACGCGACAAGCATGAAGAAGGTAATGAGCTTCAGCGTGTCTGAAGTGGAGCAAGTCATAGTGATATTGCCATTGACATAACTATGTTATGTGCAAAGCGGTAATATATCACTTACAAGAACATTACTACATTTGAATAATGCTGAAGTACGTAAAACTTGACATTTCAAACATTTTAATAAACGGTGTATCTAGACTCGTACCTATCTGATCAGTTAGAGTTACAAGTTCTGGAACATTATGTTCAACTTCACTACACACGCTGGAGTACCCCAAGGAACTATAGAGGATCCTTTACTTTTCATACATTTCATGGTGAAAAGCATTTTGAGTCATATACGAGTATCATATTATATCTCATAGTTCTCTCATTTGTTTGTAAGATATAACAATATGGTGAAAAAAGGAATCTTATTTGGATTAACATGGTTAATGTAGTTTTTATCTGGAAGCTCTGAGTGATGACTACCAGTAGTAAATTGTTATGCAAAGAAGCATATTTACGATTTCTTTTCTTGCTTTCCAGAGTTGTACCACCGCGGACCAAACCACCTGGAAATGGGACAATGATAGCGGAGAGCTGCCATGTTGCGATTGATTCTTGAAGTTCCGAAATGGGCTGACGAAGAAGTTTCTTCGTCAAAATGTCTTAACTTGGACAGATTTAACCATGAGGATGGAATATTATATGGACTATGATGTGAGGTGGAACAACATTTTATTTGTATGAGAGCTGGGGAATTACCAAGCGATATGTTCTTCTTTTTCTTTAGAAAGTAAAACTTGTATTTTTACTCTCAATTTCAAAAATATTTCTGCAACACAATTGCACAAAATGTCATTTCAAGACGACAGCATTTATTATCTGTTCTTATGAATGATACATGTTTTTCCACCACATGCGCGTGATGTTTGATCTGTATAAGGTCTTCAATATCCGATATGATATCACATTGTAACTTCCATTCAGCAATTGAGAACATTTACGAGTTCAGCCAGTTGAAGACCAAAGAGAAAAAACGTGCCTTGTCCGTTTATTGCGTGATTTACATAAAAGTGTCATCCACTTCCTCTTACAAAGTATAATAACGCATTATCACGAAGAAGAGAATACGCGAAGTCTATATGTTACAAGCAAATCTTTATTTGATGTTCAGAGGGTTACGTAATGTTGATGATGAACTTTTTAAAACACTCTCTTGTAAAACGAAGAAAGTGGACATAGCACGTTCTTTCCCTGTGGCCTTCAGTTGTCTCTTTCCATTATCGATTTATGAAAAATACATGACAATTGAAACTAAATTGTTTCACTGAATGATGAATTGCCACTCATTGTTTCACTGAATTGCCACTTCGCGCCAAGTTCCTTTGTTCCTGTTACATGCTGTCACCAAGGAACTTGGCTCATCCGTCTCCCATTTCACACCTTTTTAGGGCTAAAGAACTTGGCTCCACTTTTTGCACCTCTGGTGTTTTTGTTCGGATTTCACAGCTTTTTGTAGGTGTATAATATATATACTCGCTCTCTCGGCCTCGTTTAGGTCCTCGCCCCCCGTAGCTGGCTGCGGCCTTAATTTCGAGTTTTTGGGTACTTACGCCCCTTTATCGTAACCACTCTCCAGGACACTGTGCTTCCATGTTGCAGATTTTTTACCATACCCACCACTCGTGGGAATGAAATATTTATTGAAACATAGGGAAGCTTTGCCATATTTATTGTAACCTACTTGTGATGATACGGCAAATTTGCATCCTGCTGGCGGCCCTAAAATCCACCACCACCAACCCTAAGGCTCGAACATCACCTGATGTTTTGCTCGGATTTCACAGCTTTTTATACGTGTATATATATATATATATACTGGGTTCGCCTCGCTGGGTGTGCTGCCCCAGAATTCCGTGTGCGCCCCAACTTCAAATGTTTAGGGTTACGCCCCCTTTATTGTGATCAGACTTTCTGGGGACAGCGCCCCATGCTGTGCAGACCTTTTCCCATATCGCCTCGGGGGCTGCACGCTCATAGCGGTGGTTTGATCCATTTATTGAAACATTTTCGTGATGGTACACCTTCATACCAAAGTTCGTTTCTCTAGCTTCAGTGGTTTGGAAAATGGTATTTGGGCGGCTATGTTGAATTAAAGAAAGCGATTTTTAAAAAGTTTTCTTACATTGCCGTTACCTACTTGTGATGGTACACCTTCATACCAGATTTCGTTTCTATAGCTCGAATGGTGTGGAAAAAGTTTTTGTGCGGCCATTTTGATCCAAGTTAACAACTTTTTCAAAAATGTAAATTATTCCTAAACTACTCTTGTTAATACACCTTTATGCTAAATTTCGTATCTCTAGTTCAAACGGTCTGGAAAATGGATTATGAAGTCAGCCATTTTGGATTCAAAATGATGTCTTTGCAGATATTTTGTAATCTACTAGTGATGATATACCGTCATACTTCGAAATTTCATATTTCAATTTTTAACATCTTTTTTCTTACAGAACCTCAAAATCGCTGATTTCGCAATAAACTCTTCTTCCTGTATAACATGCTGACGTTTTGTGACACGTGGAACTCGGCTGCATGCACTGCCGTACGTGTTGATACTCCCCTCGATTCGCTCGCGTCGCTGCGCCAAGAATCCCACGGCAGGCCGCGCATCGAACTTGAGGAGTTTGGAGGAACTGCGTCTTTTTATCACAACCAGAATCTGCAGTGCACTGCGCCACATGATGCAGATATTCCCTCAGACTCCAGAGTGCGTCCGAATGGGGAAACTTCCACATTCTGCCTGTATAACATGCTCCTGGCAATGCTAACGTTTATGACGAGTAAAACTTGGTGGGACACGCAGGAGTATTGGAAGTTGGCACGAGGAACTAGGCTCATCCATATTCCATTTCACCACTTTTTAAGGTTGAAGGAGTTGACTGGACAGTTTGCACCCCTGGTGCTTTTGCTCGTATTTCGCAGCTTTTTACACTTGTGTAATGTATATACTCGCTTCGCCTCATTGGGGCGCTGCCCCAGAATTCCAAGATGGCCTCGCTGGGGCGCACCCCTTTATTGCAATCAGGCTCCAGCTGGAAACTGTAACCTAGTAGGGGAGACGAGCCGAATTTATTCTAACCTACTCGTAATGGTACACCTTCATACCAAATTTCGTTTATCTAGCTCCAGTCGTTATAAAGTGGGGCTTAGGCGGGCATTTTGGATAAAAGATGGACACATTTTTAACGTTTTCTTATATTTTCGTGACATACTCGTGATGATACACTGTCATACCAAATTTCATTTCTCTGTCTCGAACGATGTGAAAAATGGTATTTCAGCTGCCATTTTGAATCAAAGATGGTGAATTTTTTAAAACGTTGTTATGTTTTCCTAAACTACTCTTGATAATACATCATTATGCCAAATTTTGTATCTCTGGCTCAAGCAGTTGGAAAATGGATTTATGACGCCCGCCATTTTGGATCCAAGATGGCGTCTTTAGAGATATTTTGTAATATTTTCATAATCTACAAATAATGTTGTACTATCAAACTAAATTTCATCATTCTAGCGGCAGCCGTTTAGGCTGTGTATTCATTAAAAGTTTAGGGTTGGCGGCCATTTTGAATTCAAGTTGGCGACTTTTTCAAATTTTTAAAACGTTTTCTTAATTTGCTACCAATGATGTAGTTTCATACCAAATTTCACTGTTCTATCTTTAGCCGTTAAGGCTGTGTATTCTTTGAAATTTTAGGTTTGGCGGCCAATTTGAATCCAAGATAGCGACCTTTTCAAAATGTCGGAATTTTTCCTTTATCTACTTATCATCCTCTACCTTCATACCAAATTTCATGTTTCTAGCTTACTCCAAACACCCTAAACAATATGATGAGTGAGTCAGTGAGTGAGTGAGTGAGTGAGTGAGTCAGTTAGCCTAAAATGTGCAATTTCAGGGGTCCACAACTAGAACATAGTTTGAGATACGAATATGAAATTTTGTACATCTGCACATATTTACCATATCTCCTTAACGGCAAAAGCTCATATTCCTATCTTTAACATCTTTTTTCTTACGGGGCCCCCAAATCGTCGATTTTGCCATAAACTCTTGTTCCTGTATAACATGCTTCTGGCAGTGCTAACGTTTTCTGACGTGAAGAACTTGGCTCATGCACTGCCGTGCATGTTGATATTACATCAAAAATCTAAAAAGAACGTTGTTCAGTAGATTTAGCAAAAGCATACATTTTACGCTAGTGCAATTTGAACGTCTCTCAAAAATCAAATTGCTTTCGGTGGTGGATACAAAGCGTCTCGAGTAAAATTTCACGTTTCGATCCCAGATGGCAGTATTATTAGTAGTTGTTTCCCACCTTTTCTGAACCTGAAGGTTATTCTTACGCCCATACAAACACTCTGGGCTCAACAAGTACCTCAGTTGTCAGTGTTGCAAACTTATTTTAGAGATTCATTTTTCTAATTGCTTCCATACCGTTAGCTCTATCCGCATAAATTTACACCAAATTTTTCATGTGAATTATGTACGGGACAGGTCATACAGATACATTTCCAGCACTGCGGGTGTCAGTGTTGCCAACCCATTTCAAACATTTATTATTTTAAATTTCTTCCATATCGTTGGGTATATATACACTAGTATTTACGTACTGGAACATGTCATAAAGTTACTTCAGACGACGCACTTTTAAGTGTTGTCAATCAACTTTAAACATTTACTCTCGCAATCCAAAGGTTTTTATTGTAACACGAGTTTCAAGTGGGGCATTTTGTATCCACCGTCAAAAATTGTATCTCTTGATTGATGTTTATACGGCGCTATTATTGCTTCTATTTTGTTCAGAATCGTTAAGTGAGTATGTTGCCTTTGCTAAAAAGACGTCTGTCATTTAATCCGGTATTAATTTATGTTTATTTTGCAAGATGTATTTAAGTTTAGAAGATGGGTACAAAATATCCCCCGTTGCCATTATGAGCGGTTAAAAATGGCTTGGTATGGCTAGGGTTTTAAGTACGATAAAATGATTGTTTGTCTGGTTGCAAAATTTGGTTCGTTTAATTGGAAAATTTGGCAACATCATACTTGATAGAATTAAGATGCATTTCATATTGCTTTTCAACACATCATTATAACCTTGCTAATTGAATGTCATTTTAGCCTTCCAAAAAGTTCTAAAACTATACCGTTGCAACCAGTGGCGTAACGTTCAGGTCCGCAATGCGGTCGGACGCAGGTAAAAGGGGACCCGCGTTCGATTTTCTGGATTTATATTGTTTAATACAATTTTAATTTCTAATTTAAGGATAAATATTGCAAGCAAAAGGCACGCACTAAAAACTTGATTCATCCGGAGTCCAGTTTTGTAATGTTAGTGGAATCTCCCATTTGTTAGCAAGGGATGTAGTTAACGACATTGCACTTTCAACGTCACTGTGATTTTTAACAATTTAGGCTACTAAGGAAATCAACTCTTTTTTCGTTCTTCTGGAAGATGCCAAAGAAAAATTTTAATCATGCTGCCACTCGTTATGCGAAAGATTCCGTTATATCGATGGAGTTGTCGGATTGACTTCATATTTGATATATAGACACCTTACGACCTCTAGAGTGTATATCCAGTGCAAGGTGGCGCTACGAGCGAAAATTACAAAAATACTCAAATTCAATTTTTTTTAAAGCATTCTAGACATAATCACGCCCCTTAGTTGTTGTTAATAAGCGAAGTTATGCGGGGCCCCGGGCAAGTCAATTACTTGCGGTCCATTTAATTTGGTATTAAGCCTCAATTTAAATTTATCGTCAGTAGCGGTATACACTAACACTACTTATGTTTGCTATACACTTTCATAAAGGGGGCCCGGATAAAAGTTTTGCTGGCGGGCCCGCACTCATTTCGTTATGCTACTGGTTGTAACACATGACTTCGTAATGCTTAGTTTGTGCTTACGTAAATAATTATTATTCTGCATTCTTAAAAGTAAATAACTGTGCCTTGGTTTGAATGTATTAAACATTTATTACTTTTTCTAATGCAAGTACTATTTCCTAGATTCTTAAAAAAAAGGAAATAATATTTCAGTTCCAAACTTTCATTAAATTCTTTAAACCAAGGTACATGCATGTTTGCATTATTAAAAATAAAGTTATTACAACTAAGGGTTATACTTCGCTTGACAGAAATTTAAGAGAAATGTTTGAGAAACAAACAAACGAAAAAAAAAAAGACGAAACTATAACTTTTTTAATGAACCACCAGGATCCACAACTGCTCGCACAGGCCAACCAGTTCCAATATGAAAATTGTCCGTCGAGTACATGCCAGGTACTGAAAACGTTTCGTTTGGCGCTGTTTGATTGTTGACAGCGCAACTGATAATAGCATGGATGGTGTTGTCAGGAATCGGGATTTGGAACTTATATTGCGATCGTGTTTCAGTTGCCATTCCCCTGAAAGAATAAATATGCTATTAGACAATGTATGGACAGAATACTGTTAGGTATTAACAACCAAAATTAAATACTAAATGAGAAACTAAGCTTTAGAAACAAATATTCAATCGAAGTTTGTTTGAAGTGACTGCATGTACTCTTATCAACGTTTAATAAATTCATATATGTTTCAACTATGAAAAGGATATTGCTAATCAATATCCGTCTTAAATACTTCTTCTGCAACCACTACCTGCTTTTTGAAACAGTTTATTGTTCAGAAAATTAAAAAATGTTCAGAGCGTGTTGGAGATATGTCAGGAGAACAAGGTGGATAATTCATTTCACCTTCATTTCACAAATCACCCTTGGCGCATGCGCATGGGCATTAATGTGAAGAACCTCTGAACTTGACGAAAGCTGGTTGTTTTTCGTGACACCTTCTACGCATTATAGAATTATTAAAAATACTAATTGCTGCCTATATTTCACGGCAGTGATTCGTTCTCCTGGATTAGAGAAGTTATAGTGCGTTATACCAAATATAATCCGCCAAACTGTAGATAATATCTATGTATGTTTCTGTGTGTAACTCGAGTTTCAGAAAATACTGCTCAGAATCGTTGTCGTTAAGCAATTATACAGTTACTTGTCATTTGATACTTTTCTTCACGTGTTGGGATCCACTCATGCAATGGATAATTTTCATTCGTCGATAACCAAGTACAATAAAAAAGGCACACCGATTTCGATTTGTCTTCTGTTATTTCATGAGTAATCCCCTTATCCTTCTTTTTCTTTTTCAAATTATACAGAAGTGAGTGAAAATGCTTTATTCGTATCTGTTCACTGTTTCTACATGTTTGCTTGCTGATGTTCTAGTGCCTGCTACATCGTTTCTTCTAATCTGTCATCGTACTGTACTTTTTGCTCAAATTAGTTTTTAAGGTTGGAGATCTCTGAAACTTTGTGAATCAATCCTGTATTTTACGAATAAGAGCAGATCATTGCCAAGGTGCTTGATTAATGTTGCGTGCAGTTTCGGTAGCTCTTTTCTCAAATATTTTCTCTGGATTCAATTAAGCTTATTAGTACATTAGCGAACAATCACAGTGCTTACCCAGCAATCCAAATACCGACCAAGACGCGATTTTATTGAGCCGCCGTCGGGTCCCGACTAACAGTCGGGAAATAGTTGATGGAACGTCGGCGCTGATCCATACACAAGTAGCGTTTGGTCATTGCGTCATTTTCCGGGCCTCTGTCGGTCCGTCGATTTGCCGGCATAGGGGCAAAGCACTGCCCAGCCCTGCTCGCCGACGTCGGTTCCTTGTCGAGATTTTTGAAAATCCGGCGTCTTGCCGTCCTTTGGACTTTTGCAGACCAAATTCCGCCGTCGGACCGGCGTCACCTGGTTTGCTGGGTAGGTGTAGGTATTGAGCTGTAATGTAACATGCTAAGTGCTTGATTCAATTATCAGTGTAGTTTGTATCTAAGGCCAGGCTCAAAAAGTGAGAAATTAATCAATAGCGGACAAACTATTAAGTTCATTAGGTTTGTTTATGATGTATGATCCATATTTTATTTGTACCCCTATGTCTTAACTTTTGAGTTACACAAATCAACCTGAACATCGGCTCGTCCTGATTATAAGAGTACAATGCTTGTTAACAGTTAGAAACATCCATGTCCCAGACGGGATTCGACCACGACACCTTGAAGACGCTTGCCTAATGCTTCAGACCGCACGAAACTTTGGACAATTTTTGAATACCAGAATTCAAGCTAAGAAATATATAGTGTCTTCAATTAAAGAAGGAAATTCTTCTTAAATTCTGAAATTGCATAAAATAAAATAATAATAAAAAACTATATTAAATATTATTAGGTTGTCTCCTACAATGTAGTACTCTCTGTTGGTGAAGAGCCGCTCCCGAAGTTTTGTTCACTTCTTGAATATTTTCTGGAATTTTTTGGGGATGAAGCGCAGATCTGGTACTGAATGTCTGTGAATTTGTTCTATTGTTTGAAAACAATGTCCTTTCAAAGTTGAGTTTAGGTCTGCACCCACAGCACAAGAAGAAAAAATACCAGCACAAAGTTCTTTCGCCTGATCATGGTTTGTAAATGTGGAAGGTCGTCGACGTATTGATAACTAGCTGCACTGAAGTGCGAAGTAGTGCAGAAGATAATAGGTGTGACACCATGGGCTATTGGAAATGGCAACTTTCAGTCAAACAACAGTGTCCTACTTCTAGTACGTTACGTCATATACAATAGCTTCTCTCACATACACTCGGAATGTAGACTTTATCCGCTGAGGACCAGGGGCGAAAAGTGTTTGCACTAAGTTACACAGTATTAGTGTGTGGGACTTGCGCTGACGTACCTTGCCGGAAAGATACATCTGAACTCGACAGCTAACCACTAGTTAAAGATCTTCAGAGGTTGATGTCTTCCCCATTGTGAAACTCTGAAACCACTAGCAGGACTGTGTTTAATTCATCAAGTGTCCATTTGAAGGAATCTATTGCAAATATATATTGTTCTATCACTTTTACATTGTTATAAATTGGACAGACGGTACAAGAACATGCAGCTACAGTCGCTCTGTGACTAAAAGTAACTAATTGACGCGACAAGGGGCACTGCGTTACAAAAGGCTCACTGCTAATCGCTACCATGCCAGTACGCAAAATGCCCCTTTTCTAAATGAATAAAGAAGTTGTTTCTATAATTGTCTCTACTATAGAGACCGACCACTAACAGTAATAGGAAATTTGTTATTGTTACTTATTATTTATTTAATTTGCTTTTAGAATTTGCACACAAATTTCGAACTCGATCAATCTAGTATTATTCATGTTCTAGAATATGTATTTAAATATTTAATGTGGAGATTTTATAAAGATATTAAAACAATAGAATAATAAAAACAATGAATACTCACTTATTCGGAACAACAGGAGCAGCTTTGTGGTCTGTTGTTACCTTCTTCTCCTTAAACCTTAGAGTGTCTGTCATTGTCCTGAAGAGAGGAGAAATCGCCAAATCCATTCCAACAGGTATGAAACCAGGTCGTTGGCTCTACAAAACAAATATAAGTATATAAAATAAGAGAACCCCAAAGCTCTAAATTTTTTAGCGAAGTTCAATATCTACAGCACAGAAAAAGTACGTATTAGCCATACTAAATTCTAATAAAAATAATCCTTAGTGTATTGAGTTCTACTGCTACAATTCCTTTTTTACAGTAATAAATTATCGTTATTATTATTGTTTTTCTACTATAATTACTATTACTACTACTGAAACTCCTCTGGTTCAGTTAATAGCGTCGCTGATTTTGGATCGGTAATAAAGATAAAGCAGGTTCGAGCCCCACTGTCGGCTAGTCTGACTGGGAGAGTTCAGAGTTTCCTACGTTTCAAGATATACATGTTAAAATGGTTAGCTGAACTAGCTAACACCTTTCCTATCCCTACCTCTGGGAGGTTGATCGGTTCACTGGCCTATGACGTCATGGTCTTGAAACAAATTTACCAGTGTAGACTCAAAAAGAAAGTTTCAAAAATATGAATAATACTATTACTTCTACTAATAGTATTGCTACTACAACTACTGCTGCTACTGATAACTGTAGTATTACTGGCGATTGGAGTTTCAGTTTACTGGTTGCTCTCAAATAGAGTACAATGGTATTCTTTCACTTCAAAATAGAAGTAAATTAGAAATAGGAATTCAACTTGATCTTACTTTACATTTAAAAATTCTTAAGTTTAATCCTCTCAGAACTATATTTGGTAAGTTACTGCTTGCCATAATAACATAAAACAATTCTGAAAATGCAGAAGTTATAATTCATTGTTTCCTTTCACTGGTATGTGAGGCTTAGAAGCAAAATCTGCAATCTCCATTTTTTATGAAACCGAGATTTTGGTGGAATTATATACATTAAAGTGTCTAATGAAGGTAAATGAAGGTAAGTAAAGCCCTAATTCTTTGTGTATTTTGTAACTTTTTGAGTACGAACCACACGAAAAAGTATCCAGATACTCTTATGTTTACCACCATAAATTTTCTTTTGGCTCTCATGTACAATTTTCTGGAGTGGAGACCGCTGCTTTTGCTTCTAAGCAAGTACTTTCCAAGTTGATGACAATGATTTGAAATGGTAATTTAACTTGGTTACTGACTCATTTATCTATCGTCGCCGCACGGCAAAAAGTTAAAACATAAAAATGTTATTTTTTTTTCCTAAATGTTGTTCCAAATTAAATTGTCATTTCAGAGAATGTAAAGTCAGTCTACTTTACAATATAAACTTTTCAGTTTCTAGTAGACAAAAATATTCCTTTAGGCCACTATTTTCTAGCTTATTATAATGAAATCACTTGTAATTAAATGCACTTTTGCTTTTATATTGGTTGAAATTTTCTGCGAAGCTTTATTTAAGTAATGTTCGAGATATTGTTATGAAAATGTTATGTATATCACCGATTTATCTCTCACAAAATAAATAGAAAAACTGGTGTCATGCAATCCATGATACGACTAATTTAATCTCTGCAACTATAACTTTGGTTTGAAACTAATTTTCCATTATAGTCTATTGATCTGTAAATATAGTTATATTTTCTGCAACATGTCTTTACTGTTGACAATAATACACAAGAAAATAAAGATTTATGCAATGCCTTTTTTTACAAATTATCAGATTTATACATATGCTGCGTATATGAATTCCTCTATTATTTGTATATGAAATATTTGATCCCCATTCCCCACTATTAAGGTATCGAATAGCTGATACGTTACGCCAGTCTGATCATTTGTATTTATATACTAAAACATTTTACATACATCTCACACTAAAGTGTTATTACAGTTCATAACAGTTATTCCAAAGTTAAATTAGTGATGATTTTATATTTTACACTACAAGAAGCATACTTAATATTTAGGTTGCCAACATATTTAATAATGGAAATACTTTGGTCCATTTTCCAAAAGCCGAGATTTAGCTACATGGTTTGTGTGCCCGTTAAGATTTATTTTAATAGTAATATTGAACGTAAACCAACGCTTTCAAACGGCGCACATAGCATACAAAACATCATTTTGACCTCCAGGCATCAGCACGAAACACTACATTTCGCCACAACGAACGAATTCTTATGACGTTGGACACCGGAGTGCAATCGACAATCAACGGTTTTACCACAATTTCCATCATCATTACTGCACTTAACCATTATAATTCTGTGTAAACGTTAATCTAATTTACGTTACGATATATTGAAACGAATTAATGAGGACAAAAGTGTTTGCAATACAAATAGAGTGTTGACGAAATTATTTAACAAATCCACGATGACGGCTTCAGGATCAAAAATAACCCAACTTCCTTCTTAACTAATTATGTTACATTAAAGTAGGTCTACTACACCATTCACTTGTGATTTGGACGGGTTTTCTGATAATAGCCTTGAATGAATCAATATTATTAGTCTAAACTGTTACTGGAACTATCACAGGAAATCAGAGTGATGTGACGTCAATCGTGATCTTGAACCTTATTGCATCTCCAGTACATTGACTTGTAATAAGGTTTTCTGCATATATTATAATAAACCTAAGCTACAAACTCAATGTATATGCATATAATTAGATAGTGCAAGTGCACCTAGTCTAATTTAGCTCCGTTTCAACCCCCTAAGTGAATTTTTCCAGAAGTCGCAATCTTGCGAACTAGTTTTTTCGTAGAAAGTAGCATTCGTTATGTAAAATCATGTAATTGTAATTGATAGACTCATAAAAGAATATTTTTTTTAGGAACATACACCAGAAAAAAACAGTTACGTAAACAATATTTGCTTATGTTTATGCAATAACGGGCACCCGAATCATTTTACGAAATTAAAAGATGATTCCTAAAGTTTCTAGACTTCCATTATGTTAAGGTATTCTGCAATGTTAAGATCAACATAGGCACTAAATATTTGCAGGTGTCGCTAGTATTGAAGTTGTGTGCGAAAACATCAATTTTACACTTTTTGTTCGGTGGACAAACGTTGATAGTCCGCGCTCCGGTACACGTAACTAGTTGTCAAGACTAGGACGTACCCGAAAACAACGCGAAAGCAAATTTCATTAAACCCTAGGACTGCTTTAAAAACATACTAATTACAAACATTGCTTACTTTATAGTATATGGATATCTGATTATACATGTGGTTTATTTAGAGCATTATAATATTATATTTGTACTTACCTCTGGCAAGAAAGCTGCATGTGTCATTTGAGTGACACTAAAATAAGGATCATTAAGCTTCACAATACCACTTTCCTGAGGAAGTGCAGGTGGACGGAAGTCCCGACCTTCTGTTACAATCTGTAAAACAATAAAATAATATTCTTACTATTCTTGAGTATTAGCATAGAATTGTATTTCTTGCATTAAATCTATCACAGCGTATTCCTACTATTTTGGGGGAAGTTGTGGGGGGATGAGAATTAATACTTATGTGAATTTTTTGTTTACTTTAATGTAAATTGTAGGAATTGAGATTATCCGTACAAGATAAACGAGTGAACACTTAGCAACCGAGAGGCGTACAAGATTGAGAACGTACCTAGCAAGACTTCAAATGGATGAATAACCTGTTGATTGAGAGAATAATGCTTGTCCCTTTGATTTTGATCACTTGTTACGATGTGGACTACAATAACTATTGTAGTTGTAAATTGAACGTTGTAACGTTATGCAACATATTTAAGGACTATCTGAGCAATTTAATTGAAGAGAAATTGGTGAAAAAATGGTGACAACTGTACAAAATTTTAAAACTATCTAGTGCATTGGTCCAATGCTCTGTTCTTGGAAATGACTGATTACCACTTGTGCGAAGATATAACAATAAAGTATTGATAATAGTTACACGTTCTGACATTCTTATAATTAGTTGTATCTGGATGTGAACTAGTAAGAAGAAACATTATGACAATACTTATAAAATGAATATGATGACTGAGAATCCGGTTTTATTATGGTTTAGCGTCTACATTGTTGAGTTAAATATTTAGATTGGATGGAGCTGCAAACATTATTGTATTTTCTAATATGTGTGATGTTATATCAATATACGTGATATAATGTTAATATGACGCAATTTCAATATCAGGTGAAGCTAGTAATATACTCGCAATGTCTATGGAATCCTGTTATCCTCACAATATACTCCTTGCTATTGTTTACTATCTGCTTAAGAATTATTGTATATGTTTCCTATCGGAAAATAATGTACTTAGATTAACCACAAAACAAATCCCTGTTGATGTTAGCTGGAACGCTAGCCATGCAATCAAAATGTTTGGGAATTTAAAGAAGACATTAATAATCTCAAAACTGTTTAATTACGAAAGGCCACATAGAATCATCTTTCTTTTAGTATGCATGATTTAGGACACAAGGATCGCTCTAAAAGCAAAGGTTTGCCCAGTTTGTTTTAAAATAGTAATAATGATAATAACAATAATGTGCCAAAGCATCCTGATAGAAAATGAATCACTTTTGTAAACTGTGGTTATGTTGCTATCGAATATTTAATCTGTGGTAGCATAGCAACAGGAGTATTAGCACTTCTTTTCTAGTTGTATTGGAGTGTTTGTAGTTGACATTGGAATGTTTTTGATGTGGTTATAAGACCTTGATTTCTCACTGAACTTAATTATATAGGAATGCTATAGGATATAGGAATGCCAACATGTGAATTTCATGTAGTGAAAGGTGCTCTACAATTAATATGTGGAAGAGAAGTAAGTCCTAAATCGTTTGATGAGAAGTATTGTCTAGAAGGAAAGATGGGAATAATTGCATGTATAAAGATTATTATGGCTCTGCTGAATGTCTGTAATAATACCGGTATTGATGATAGTCATGATGTGTTTCTGATAGTCATGTGTATATTGATAGTCTATTTGAAGTGTTGAATTGATACTGCCTTTAAATAACTCATATAGGAATGGGAGCTACTTGTGTATTCTATACTGGAATTGGCGGAGGTAAATGCAATAATGCTGGAACAAATACAGTTCAATGTCGATGACTAATAGTAATGGTAGTACAGGTAATACAAGTGATGACAATTATTGTAGTTACCAATGGATGAAATAACTGATAATATATTTCACTTTCTCGGCCATAATTTAGGAATGAATCTAACTGTAGCCATTATTGTATAGCTTTGGTTACGTTATATGGAATTTGCAGACCCTGTAACAAGTTTTATGAATGAAAAGGCTGTCCTGCATTTCAGTGTTTTTACAACAACAATGTATAAAGTCTCATCCTGTTCATGGGCATTTTTGTTCTTATTTATCTACTAACAACAAAGGTAGAAAATGCATTTGTGTGTGTGTGTGTGTTCAAAGTAGAGGTTCACTACATCGTTAAAAATATTAAGGGAAGTTCCAGTAGTGTTACGAAGAAATGTCAATATTTGCTGATATCGGCGGTAATACTAGGAAAGACAGAAATAAATTTATCTGACATTATTACAAGTTTCCAGTTTTTAGTTCCAGTGTGATTTGCATGCATGCGTAGAAAGAGAAAACTGAGTCTGATTATAACCATATCTCCAATGCTGGTCAAGTGCTTGATGCCACCATCTTGATCGCTTAGGTTCCCAAAAAAAGGGAAATATCTTTAACCAATGAGGAATCCCTCACTGACAAATAGAACAGTGATTAAAATATGGCATTACTCTTGGGACTAACTTAGGTTATGTCGTAGAAGTCCGGACAACGGATTTCTGACACATTATATGAGGGGTCACTATATATACAGGGTGTTTCAGGATTAAAGGTAAATAATTGAGGAGGTGATTGTACATGACCAGTATATAAAAAAAGTTCATATAAACATATATGTTTTCAGGCTTCATTGCAGAGATATACTTACAGAAACGTTGTGCCATGGTGACAAGTTTGACCCACTAGAACTACACAAAATCACCACGAAAGTGAGATAACATGTTACAGGACGCTAAGGTCACCTCTACAATGCAAATGTGTCAGATCAGGTGTTCGAAAATGTCACCATTAACCTCAATACACTTGCGGGTACGCACCAGCAATGATTGTGTACATTGGCGCAGTGCCTCCCTGTTGCGACGCAGTTCGTCCGCTGCGGCCACAATGCGACCCCGAAGGTTCTTTAGTGTGTTCACGTGACGCGCATACACCTTGTCTTTTAACCAGCCCCAAATCCCGTCATCCATAGGTGATAAGTCGGGCGATAGAGGTGGCCATTGAACTGGCCCAAAGCGTCCTATCCACCGGCCTGGCTATTGTTTGTTAAGGAAGCGGGTTACATTGCGCTGCGAATGGTATGGTGCTCCGTACGCTCTAGTAATCACCTTCGTAGCTCTAGTAATTTCTGTGTCGAAAGTTATCGACCGACAGACAGACAAAAAGCAAATATAAGGCATCTCAGCTTTGGCTCCTGATACCTAAATCTGAGCATAAAGTGAATTTACTGTGCATGAATTTTTCTAATTTCATGGACAGACAAAACATTGTATTGTCAATGGCAATTTCGCCACTGTCGCTCTTGAGAAATAAAACCATAAATAAGGCAAGAATAATAACATAGTGTACACTCAGATGAGGTCATTGGCAGTCCTTCTCAAGCAAGAGTTTAGAATACTAGAAATAAATTAGAGGTTTCGCACATAGCCACTATTACGTTGCAGTAGCGCTCTGAACTGTTACAGTAGTTGGCTTTCACGTAAGTGGTGGCCATAAAAAGGTGACGTTGATTGTCGCAATACCAGGAATTCAATTGTAGATTTGACGCGGAGTTACAGTCACTGTAAGACTATGCGCACACCAGGGACAAAACAGTCGTACGACTGTCTGGCTCCTGTCGTTGGCAATGTAGTTTAAATGAGAGTGCGCACACCAACGACAACGACAGGAGAAAGACAAAAGTGTCGTCGAGCCTGCCCGACAGCTCGCAGATAAAACTGTCGCCAGGGCTGAATCACAACATAGAATAGCATTGGCGTACCGCAGACCAACGACAGAACAGTTGTACGACAGCTATCATTCCTTCAGCAGTGACCACAAAGTTAACAACTTTTTCTGTGTATTGTAGGCCTAATGTGCGAATTAATGGATGAAGATATTGAAACATTGATCGAAGAGGTCGAAAAGCGGCCGGCTCTTTTTAACAAAAGTTTAAAAGAATATTCAAACACAAATATTAAAAAAATATATATATATATACTGTATGGTAGGAAGTTTGTGGTGTTGTGATACCCAATTGGAGCTCTGGAAGGAGAGAATAGAACAAAAGCAGATAAGTTCAGGATGGATATTGTATTTATTACCCCTGGCATGTTTATTGGATGAAAATACGCAAGCGTGTTACCTCACGATATAC
>JAGDQP010007943.1:0-20514 GCA_022664845.1 Lepisma saccharinum | reverse complement strand
TTTTGATTATGAAAATATTACCTAATGAGTTCAAAGACGCCATCTTGGATCCAAAATGGCGGACCTAAAATCCATTTTCCACACCGTTTGAGCTAGAGATACAAAATTTGGCATAAAGGTGCATTATGACGAGTAGCTTAGGGAAATATCACAACATTTGGGAAAAGTCGCCATCTTGGATCCAAAATGGCCGCCCAAAAACCCAATTTCCAAATTATTGAAGGTAGAGAAACGAAATTTTCAATGAAGGTGTATGACAAAGAGTAGGTTACAATAAATGGGGCAAATCTTCCCTTTGAGGGCGCAGCCAACCGTGGGAGGGTGAAGATGTACTCCGTGGTGGTGTAGTGCTGCAGGGAGATTTTGGTTAAGATAAAGGAGGCGCATCCTCTCAAAAGCACTGAAGTTAGGGGGCGAGTCCCGGCTCCCAGCGAAACTTCGAAATCTACCTCAGCCTGTAGGCCTACCGAAAGGGATTTTTTTTAAATTGAAATATCTTGAACCTGTTATCTGGTTTTACTAGTCGAATATGTTTGCCCTCAAGAGCTCCGATTACGTTGGGAAAATTGGAACGTTCACTGAATGTGTTAGCTATGTTCATCCAGTCTTCTTCTTTTATTTCATCCGATTGTAGTTTTAGCCAAATCTTGTCACAGCAATCTTTGACAATAGATCGAAGAGTAGAGGGTGCAATCAGGTATTCATATGATAGAACATTGAAGCTAATTCAAGTTGAAAAGTAACTAACGAAAAAAAAAAGTTAAGATGATGGATGTATGCAAGATAATATTATGCTTTCAAGCTCCTCTTCAAATTCGTTCAACTTCGATTAAATTTGAGCCATTAATTATAAAGATGTCTTACATAATCGTATTCAAATAATCGATTTTTAAAGAACCATCCTGTTGAATCAAAATGGCGGATGAATGAACGAGAATTTCGAATCGCTGTTTCAAGTGTGTATATACAGGGGTTGGACAAAGAAATCTAAAACGTTTTAAAAAGTGTGAAAATCATACCTAGTATAGTGTGGGGCCTCCTTTTGCGTCCAAAACAGCTTGGATCCGACGTGGAATGGACGTATACAGCTCCTGAATCGTGGTGTGTGGAATGTTGTACCATTCTTCCTCCAAAACATGCTCCAGTTCCTTAAGGAATGACAGTGGAGGGTAATGAGACCGAACACGCCTTTCTAACACAGACCACAATGGCTCAATGATGTTCAGATCTGGTGATTGTGGGACCCAGGGGAGGTGTGATAGCTCCTGGTCATGCTCCTCAAACCATGATTGCACCGTTTTTGCAGTGTGACAGGGTGCCAAATCATCTTGGTAGATGCCATCACCATCCGGGAACAATCTGTGGGCCATGGGTAGAACCTGGTCCCCCAAAATGGCCTCATACGTCTTAGCATTCATCATTCCATGCAGGGCTAAGATGGGACCTGCAGAAAATCACGATATCACTGCCCATACTGTAACAGAACCACCCCCATGCTTTACAGTTGGGCGCAGACAGTCTGGATCATAGGCCAGCGACGGTGTTCTCCATACGTAAGCACGACCGGTTGTTGGAAACAAGGTGTAGGTCGATTCATCGGAATACATTACGTGTTTCCACTGATCAAGCGTCCATTCCTTGTGGTCCTTGCACCACTGGATACGCCGCTTCGCATATACTGCTGTGACCAGAGGTTTGGCGATCGCGGCCCTGCCATGAATTTTCATTTTATGAAGTTCCCGTCGCATTGTTTTTGATGAAACCGGGTTCTGTAGGCCGGAATTGAGTTCAGACGTAATTTTCATTGCAGTGGTCTTCTTTTTAGCTGCTACAATCCGTTTTAATGCCCTCCTGTCCCTATCGGACAGGACTGTCTTTCAACCACTGTTGTGCTTTGCAGACGTTGTTTGCCCATGCATTGTGTATGCCCTCGTGACATTGGACACAGTGCCTGTCGATACCCCCACAATGGTCGCCACTGTTGTCACTGAAGCTCCAACCAGACGGGCACCAACGATCATGGCTCTTTAGAAGTCTGTCAGGTCGCCCATTTTACCGCACCACTTGCACACCACGACACTCACAGGTGAACTGGGTACTGCTGACGGAAGAGGAAGGTCCACATGACACATTGAAAACAAAACACGATCGGCAATCGCAACACGTGGTGTACAGTGGCGGGCCACACTTACGTGTCCTGTATGACGTGTTTTTAGATCTTTTTGTCCAACCCCTGTATTTTACGCAAAACCGTTTGATGCTCGCGTAGATCTTCGTACAAAATGTGAACTTTCCTTTCAATAACCTAGAACTATAAAGAGGATGCACCCAGTATTGTCTACATTTTCGTTTCAGTTTCATTTTTCGCCGAACAACAAGAGCACAAAACACTGCAGTTTCCATGATATCCATTTTCCACAGAGTTCACAAAAGATCCGGCCAGTGCTATTCCTACAATGCTTCTGTTCAGATTTTCCCGCCGACAGATTTGTCCCCAGTGTGCGCGGGTATCACGACAAAACAGTTTTGTCGTTGAAGTGTCTTACATCGAGCACGACAGTCCTACAACAGTCGTACGACTGTCTTGTCGTCAGTGTGCGGTAGCCCTAATAGCATCACATTTCGTGGCTTTAACGAAAGGTACGGCTCCCAACTCTGCAACAAAATGTCACAAGTCATCATTTCATTGAGTTGCCAGCAGAAGAAAATATACATTATTTCTTCGTCTATTCTTCCTCCGTATAAGCAACAACGCCAAACATTTGTTACCCTCTACGTCCATCATCACTGGAAGACAAACAAATAGGGCCTCAAACGAGCGTTTGTAGCGATTCTATCTTTGGTTGTCTGCTCCACCAATGCATGTGAATAAGCCCGTGAAGCGCTGCCAATAAGCATAGTAGCTATTGGCTTCGTGTGAAGGGAGTAACGGAGATAAGAAAGTTGTTAGTTGCCAAGAGTAAAATAAATTTAAAAAATGGAAATTCCTCTACTGTTATTCAGATTCGATTTTACGTTATTTGTACCTTGAAATTTCTCCAGCAAGCAAACAAGAGAGAAAGAAAGGAAGAGCAAAGGAAATTACTTTTTCTTTGCAATTCTGTCATTTTATTTGTTTTAAGATCAGTTACTACGTTGGAAACTAATTTGAAATATTTATCTTAGGGTTTTTTCAAATAATTTTCAAACTACAAATCACAATTAGGGAACTGTCAGCGACCTTACCTTACATACGTATTCCTCACCAGGTGGTCTAATATTTAATCGTATGTCGTCTGCTTCTTTGAAAGTGTATTGGTGCATATATTCAGAATCCCTGAACTTCATTGGTCTTGGAGGATCATAGGCAAACTGCAAAAAAATAATAATAATAATAATTTAAAAATTTAAATTACAAATCGATCTTCTTCTTCCTTAGAAAATCTTTCTTTTAAAATGTTTCAAGTAGACTATCTGCATTTTCGCCTAGCTTGAGAACGCTTTCAGGATGGTAAATAATCCAGGAAATAACGCCGCCTTAATTCACTGCCATATATGAGTTATGAAGCCAATTACAGCGCGCGTGTTTTAAAAATCTTTTGAAAAGTGTTTGCTTAAAGCTGCTCCAGTAGCGTAGGTGGTAGGGCGTTGAACAAACATAACATAAAATTCTACAACTTTTGCATTCTACTCAAACTCAATTTTTTAAAAAAACGGCCATTTTTCTTCCTCCCCCACAAAAAATGGTAAAAGGTTGTGTTTCAGTACCGTGCAAAAGTTATAGAATGTGTTTGGTCGCCCCAAACACAGACAGATCAAACAATATTTACGCGGGCCCCGGGAGGCCGAGAAAATTATAATTTTGAAAAGAGCCGATTTCTTTTTCTTTTTTTTTTATATTTGAGTTTGAGTAGCGTTCAAGAGTTGTAGAATGTTAGGTTATGGTTGCTGAAACACAGCCAGATCGAAAGATATCTAGTCGGGCCCGGAGCCCGCGAAAATTTTAGCTTGAAAATGGCCAAAAACGCTTGGCAGCCAAGAAGAGCCATTGGTAGGGAATTCAGCCATTTGACATCCATATCATGGTCATGGCTGAATTACCTACAGATGCGCAACTTTTCATAACTACTCGACCCCCAAAATGTGGAAACTGGTATATTTTTATTCCTTGTTTGCTAAAAGAAAACAATTGGGCCCTTTAGGGGTCCAGGGTCCCGATTAAATATTGTTTTAGGACTGTCATATTAGGCATGTCTTTATTTTGTACCAATGCACAACTTTGGATGACAACTCGAACCTTCAATATATATTTTTTTTTAAATCGACCCACCCCAACCCGGAGGCACCCACTCTTACATTCCAACAGACACCATCCGATCTTCCATTTGTCGTACCACGTACGAGAATTACATCCCTTTTCCTTTCACCCAATATGTTTCCCGGAAATAGCAATGAGTAAAGCGTTCCCATAGCTCCAAGTCTTCATATGAGGCTGTACTGATGTTCACGTCTACCGTCTGTTCCCTAACCAAGAAACTGACCTGCGAGATGTTACATTTATGAGCTCCTCTTATCCTCGTCTCGGTGTAGCCCAAATTTTCAAATATTCCGCAACTCAGATACGTTCTAAGAGTGGGCCAAACTTTATAATAACCATAATTATTTCCAAATATTTTAATAATTCTATCGGGCCTTCAATGCGCTTTTGCTCATTGCTACAAGCCGTTGCTGATTGGAACGCTAGCCCGTGTTATAGGAGGACAAACTGAAATTTGGAATCCCCTAAAAATAGATGTAAGGTACACACTTCCATTTTACTGTTGTTAGTGAGACAAACCCGGTAAAAACTCACTGAATATAAATATATAGGCGACTGATTGATTCGTTCCAGAACATTTTAATTACAAAAGAAACTACTACGCTTAACAACTATGCACGGTTTGACTTCACCTTATAAAAGGCATTCTATAAACACAGAAAGTGTTTTAATGATTACAAAATTAAGATTAACAGATTAAAAACTATGCTAGTAGCCATAGAAAGTATTGTTATCTTAAAAATATTTAATGTTTGAAAGATTACGGCCAGGTTTTTTTTAATGGAATGTAGATTTCAGACCATCATCAGTCAGCTACTTAATGTCAAATGCATTTTCGAACTGTTTAAAACTTTGATTAATAAGCCTAAAACTTCGTCAAAATATCATTATTTGTTTACCTTATAGTCAGAAATCCCCTGAATTTTAATTTTATTTATGGCCTTTAGGCGTCTAAGGCTTCGGCGGGGATAAGGGAGCACAAAGGATTCCAGAAGCTGGAGACCAGGGCCAATGTTGAAGGTGCCATCTCGGCATTTTCCTGGTGTGATTGAGGGAAAACCCTGGAAAACCTCAGTCAGGATGGTTGGCCGCTGGGATCAAACACACTACCTCCCGAATGCTACGCCATCGCTCTACCACTGAGCTACGGCAGCTCGTTTTTTCTCTATTCCAGGGTTTGTCAAACGTTTGGTAGTTGTGGAAAAACATTTTTTGCGATTCAAAGACCAGTTAATGAAATTATATTTTCATGAAGGGGAAGGAAGTCAGAACAAAATCTTCGATGTTTTTAAATATGATATTCCGTCATTCGCCAGGTGAAATTGAGGAAATTCCCTAGCAAATCTCAGGATGGTCAGGCTCAGGGACTTCCCTCATCTGACCACCTCTCTCTAACAGAGGCAGTTTAGTGATCGCTTTATATAAAGTTGTTTTGTATTTAGTAACTGCAAAAGTGGCAGAACATTTTAATCTGTTTGGTTTTCACCGTTTTATTATTCGCACTTCAGTATATTGTAATTAGCCAGGTGAATTTGTATGACTTTCATAATGTGTGTACTACGTGGTTGCGAAGAACCGCGTCTCAACAGTGTAAAGAAACTCAAATGAACTAGAGAGAGATCGAGCCGACGACTACTGGTACGCTACCCCAGTACCAGTGGGACTGCCCATGATGTCATGGCATCCAGCTTAATTTATCCTGTAAACAAACTTTTTCTTGTTTGCTTTAGTCTTTTCAATATAGTGACGATTATTTATTATACGGTAGTTTCAATTTACGGTGCAAAATATTTTCAAACGAGTCACAGATCGCTACGATACGATAAATAGAGTAATCATGGAATTCTTTCAAGAAAGTCTACACTTCCGTTCAAAACCCGTCGATTGCTACAGTGTTATCATTTAAACATTGCCAGTTACGTAAAGGTAATATAAACAGTGTTTGCAGATAGAGAATTACGAAATCTGTACTTTCTATACATCGTGTACAAAATGAGAAGAACTTTTTAAAAGTCTTTAAATAAAATCATATTTATTAAGAGTGGAGGCGCCTTGGTGACACTTCGACGAAGTGCTTTAGAAACACTCGTCTTGATCTCAACAGTAATAGAACAGGAAGTAATATTAGAGGGCGTAATTGAATCTGATACGTGAGATGAAGATGAATGTAATACCGCAATAATTAGTAGTATGGCCTTAATTAAATCATAACGTCGTAATTTTGAAGGTTTTACAAAAGTCTTTAAGAATTTCAACCTGAAGATCTTAGATAGTAGGGGTCGTTCAAGTATTATCTAAGCATTCCAGGAGAATGAGGGGCAAAATTTTGCTTATTTTATCTGACAATGTGGAGGGAATCAGACGAATATTTACTCAAGATTCGCTTAAAACCATATTAGTACGGATTTAAGGATTTAAACATATTTCTCGGGGTGTGAAATAACGATAAGAAATTTGACGTCTTATGTAAGCCCAATGAAAGGGAGTCTGGAATCTGCCTATTTTTGCTCACAAGGGATCAGAGAGTCTAAAATGACCAAGAAATGCTTACATAATACTTGAACTTCCCTTTAAAGCATGGGCTCTTAGTTGGTAATGATCTCATATTCTTAATGATGGGCGTTTTCAACACTCGGAAACATTTAATTGTTACTGTCTAACAAACGATGTAAAAGTTTTGATTGCAGTTGTTGGGCATGTCCGTTCAGTAAATAACTTACATACATTAATTAGGGTTATAAGTTGAATATTTCAGGCAGTGTTGCAAACATGAAAATGTATTAGATGAATCATTCAAAATATTTACCTTTGTGTAATATCCAAAGTTTTGAACGCTCCATTGTCTGTTTCACATATAATGTTTGTAAGGAGGTTCCAAATATTCAATATCCGGGTGAAGTGCCTCTTGGAGAAAAAATACAGATTGGCAACACTACCAAAATAATAGCATCACAATTTTGTTTCTATTACTAATCCCTTTTGACGAAATTTGAATTCGAACAACATACTTCTAGTTTCATGCACCGTTTAGGATTTATAGAGAATTATAACTTTAGGTTTTCTGTCGGCCCCTCAAATATGAGGTGTTAGCCCCGAAAATTCTCTAACACACCCCAGAACTTTAAAATATTTACGGTTAAAACAGATAATGACTCGGTAAATCTGATTAAATTCTACTCAATACTCCAATTTTTGCTTTCAACCGCGAAATTGCAAATCCTTACATAATCCTTGATTTATTTTATTTACCAATATGTGATATGTGCGATTTTAGCTCAAAGTTGGAAAGCTTGTATCTAGAAAAGAAATCAGCCTGTTACGTAAGGGCATCAGAACTTCTCTGTTGTTTTGTTAACAGGTATTCGTTTGGGAACTGACTGCCACATGCTACAAACACAACAGAAAACGAACACAGAAAGACACCATGTGCTTGTGAAACCTTGCGCCTTCCTTTCGGTTCTTTAAGAATTCTGACATCTCTCCTACAGATAGCACAGAGGAAAGATCCCTGTGTGCCATCTGTAGGTGTGTTGTCAAACTTCTTGAAGAACACGGAATAAAGCGCAGGATTTTACAAACGCATGATATCTTTCTGTCTTAATTTCCTGTGACAACACGTCCCCGAATGAACAACCAAGAACGATAAAGGAACATGTCTCGATTGTGAATCTGTTTTACGTTTTAAGGCAACCTACATATAATTGTATTCCTGTAAATGTTCACGAAAATAGCACATTATAACTTTTTTACTCCAAGTCTTCACTTACTCATTATTTATTCCTTGATATCTTAGTAAAACTCTACTTAATATTGAAATTCCATTAATTTAATATAACAAAAACAATGGGAATACGTACCTTTTCCTGAAAATTTTTCATGTATTTTACCTTCTCCGCCAATGGGGAGCGAGGATAGAACGATGTAACCATTGGGCGATCCTTCGGGCAATAATTAATTTGATACAATGATTTAACTCTGTCGAATTTCACAGTCTCATCTTTTGGTTTTAAGGCGTCAGGAATTTTTAGTTGGTTAACCTGCAAAGCAAAACAAATATATATATATATTACACTGCAAAGTTACTGAAATTCAGAACACAGACAACTATTTACATTACTATCACGTATTGGACATCTGTCACCAGTACTGGAACGGGTTCAAATATTACGTAAGCAAACATTTTAGTTATTTTAGAGAACCTTGTAAGGAATAATAAGCAGATGCTCTACATAGACGGACAGCAAATATAAGCAAAGCTTGAATTTCCTTCCCTGGATGATTACGTAATATTTGAACGACCCATGATAATAAGATAATAATAATTTGTTTGCTGGAAATATTTCGTACAGAAACAACAGTATATAGATAAAGGAAATGGATACAATATTGTAATATATAATGCGCTTATGTCGGTGTGTGTGTGCTTGTGCTATCCATAATAATCTCGGTAACAATACCTGGTGTGATTAACTGCTGATGAACGTCCATATCAAAGGGAAATTAAAAGCAACCGTGGAAGAACATTTTTATTATCTATTTTTCTAATTAAGAGCAAATAATCAGTGCAAAGAAGTATTCATATTCCTCTCAAGAACCTGTAAATAATGAATGGGTTTATGGTCGGATAAATCCAGAAAATTCCTTTTTGAGATAATGACACATTTTCTGTGATTAGTCTTACCAGGTGGTGGAACCAATTTCTTCAAAATCTATTAAGTTTCCGAGGAACAATCTACCGAAATTATTAGGATTATTTACGTAAAACTAATCCAAAGGGAATTAAACGTAAGCGGGTTTACTCTTTACAAATATAAAATTAATGCATCAAAATCAATCATGTATTTCAGTGCTTCAAGTGATACAATGAATATAAAGTAAGCATATTCACTGATCTTTGCTGTCTCTGATCCCATGTTTGAATTGGGGGGAAACTCTTGTGAAATTTACACTTTTTCTCTATTAATAAAGTCTTCTGCGTCTATTTGCCCATTGCACAACTTCTATATCCCGGAACATGGATTTATACAAATGCTAAAGTTTCCGATGGAATATTGTATTACTCTTCCGGGAGAGCATAGACCATTTGCTGCAAGGACGCTTTAGGCGAGAATATTGCGTACACTCGTTGCTAAGAAACTGCCCGTAATGGGTGAATAATAATTAGGTTTGGGGATTGAGCTAGCCATCGAAGTTGTTTAAGAATTGAGCTAGCCATTATAGTCCTGGAAACTAGCGCCCTTGTTTAGAAATAAGCATACTATTGGATGCACATGACTAATTGAAATGTCCAGGTATTTTCTCACTGTAAATGACTAGTTAGGGTAATGATGGTGTCCACTGAAAACAACAACCAGCCATTTTGAATCCGAGATGGCAACGTTTTCCAAATGTAATATTTTCCTAAACTACTGATGCATTGGGGAATTAGTTTTTTTGGAAACGCATTTGGGAATTACTGCTTTAAGGTATGGCGGTTGAAGGTTTAGTAAAAAGTAACTTAACTTTTATTTTGCAAAAGAGGGGAAGTGGTAGGGAACTTATTAGGTACCTGAAGAACCAAAGGGGGCACATGTTATAATTGTAAGATATTTTAACTACAAGTACACAATGGATGGTGGGACCATTTTTACTGTTGGAATTTTACTTAATATTTTGTTACAAGGGATGCCAGGAAAGTTTTTACCTGAAAGCAGCTTAAGCTTAATTTACAAAAGAGTAAAACAACAACAATACAGAAGAGGGAATAATTAAGATGACAGCTCAGAGTTTAGGACGATCAGGTCTGGAGATCTGAATACCAAATATGTACTTTACATTATTAAAAAGGGGACGAAAAGGGAATTTCGATTGAAATTATGAATTTTTAACAAAACCAACGCTAACCAGAATTTATGTGGATTGACACCATTGTGGACTTTGTACCTTTTTGGTGTCTGGGAGCGTGGGAAGAGAGTGGGTTGGGAGTTTTCAAGAGTATTTATATGACAAGATGTTGACATCTTTTTGCTTGCTACACAATAGTAAAAAACGAAAGATTACACCACTACTAGCAGTTGCGTTTTGCCATTGCTGGGTTTTTATTTGACCATTTATCTGGAAGCAACGTATAAACCATTAACTTTTTAACTGAGTCAGTTTTGTAATTTTGGTTACAAACAGTTATGTGTTGCAGGCTTGATTTATGCTATCGGGTGTGGCATTTTTTTTTAATGTTGCCTTTTAACTATTAGCTACAAACCCAACACAGGCCATTTATTTTTGGTTTACAACTTTTTAGTAAAAATAGCAAAGAACAAAAAAGTAAGATAAAAAATTAAGGGTTCTCTGTTCGAGTCTCATTTCAAACCGCAGCAGACTCTTTTGAGGTTTTTAATTAAACATTTGGTGCGGTTGGTGCAGGTACTTTTTTATTACAGACAGCAGCACTTGATGAATTTTGTATGCTATTGTGGAATGGGGGAGAAAAATAATAATTTAAATTTAACCAAGTTCAAACAATTTGACTGAATTATTATTGTGAACTACTGAGCTGTTTTAGTTATATTTGTGTAATATATTGTTTCTTTTTAAATTTAGAAACGCTGAACTCAGTATATAATTAAAGTTTTTGCATACATAAGAGCGCTTTTTTATTTATTTTTTAAAAGAAGAAGTATTATTGATGCACATTAATGAAATTAAGTGGATATGGATTTTAAGTGATGTATTTTAGTATATATATACTAACATTTAATTTAATTTGTGTTTACATAAATATTTTTAACTAATACAAGTTTTGTACTCACCTAGGGCTCTGTAGCTATTTGAGTTAACTAATTAACTTAAAACACATTTTATATTACATTTGAATATTTTATTTTACATTACATTTTTAAAGTATTGTGTTATTTATTAAAAGTTTATTTTAGTCTTTTGCTTTAATTATATATTATTGAAAGACATATATGAATTTAAGATTATATATTGTAGTTTTGGCTGATTATTTTGAATTTATAATTTGGTTTATTTATTTATTTTTTGGAAAGTTTTATGTTTGTGATTTTATTTTTACTACATTATTTTATTGAAAACACTTGAGTTTGGAAAGAATAGTTTTTAATTTTACTGTTGTTGCACATTTGGATTATATATTTTAAATAATACTTTGATTGCTTACACATTATATATGTTTGACAGTGTAATATTTTTTGGATAGTTTTTCACTGCTTTTTGTGTTTTGGGGGGAAGGTTTACTAAAGGAATTTTTTTGAAAGTTTTGCACGAGCTATTACACGATTTTTTATTTACTGGATAATTTTGGATTTTAATGTTTATAACATGTAAAGATTACTGGAGCTTTTTGTTGCTTGGCTTTTTATTTTATTGTGAGTGTTTACCGTATTATTATTGGAGATGTTGAACAAGGTTTTAAGGAACTTTGAACTCATATTTTTTTTTTAAATTTTAACTAGTTGTTATTATTGCACTTATTGTTTATATTGTGAAGTTTTAAAGACATGGAGTTGACTGGACAAGATCAGTTTTGTTTTTTTAATTTTTTGTTTGAAGACTGTTATTTGGGACCGGGCCTTGTGATTGAAGTATGCTACATAGTTGTTAACTTTTATGAATAGCGTGTTTATGTTTAACTGATATATTACTAGGGTTAATACTAATTTTGCAGGTTGAAGATTATTTATTTTGACTTTTGGAAAGTTTATCTTTTACTTGAAGTTAACTTGTTTTGTTTATGTTGGTTTTGTTATTAATTGTTGATTGAAATTTTGCTTGCTGAATTAAGTTTAACAGATCATTAATTATTTGATTTATTTGCATAAAAATTAAATTTTATATTAATTATAATAACTTACAAAAAGACATTAACTAATTATTATTATTATTTTAAAACGAAAGAAGCTCTTTAGGCTTAATTTAAAAGAAAACTTTTTTGTGTTGGTTACGTTACATGGTTTATAATTTTACTTTATTTATATATAGACAGAAATACATTAATGTTTTGACTTTAAAGGAAAAGTATTTAAAGAGAAATTAGTATGTGATTAGATAATAACTTGCTATTTTGGCGGTGTTTTTGTTTTTGTTTTGTGTTGAAAATATACATTTTTTAGTTTGTTAGTGTGTTTATTATGTAGATAAGCTTACGTTAATATTTATACGATATTACTGAACTACATTAATGTTGGGGGGGGGGTAAAGGGAGATAAGAGCCATGTTTTGGACTGCAGATGTTTTTAAGTTTTAACACTTCTAAATTTTTAATATTTAAGATAGTTAAAGTTGATTTGTAAATGTATCGTTTAACGTAAACAGTTAATTACGATAAGCTTAATAATTGCAGTGCTTTTGGTTGGGGACTACTGACTTTGAATTTTATTTAGATAGCACGAGTTTGTTTTATTTTACTAAGTATTACTTACTTTTGGGAACTGTGCTTTTTAACTTTGTTTATGGCTTTTAGGCATCTTTTGTAAAACAATTATTTTACACGTTTGTTTGTGAAAGAAACGTGATGTGCAATTAACGTAATTACTTTAGGTTACCATTTTTGGGAAGCGATTTAACTTTTAACTACTGAAATCAATTGTAGGGTTGTGTATTTATGACGCAGCTGGTTTTAAATGAGGAGAACAAAAGTAACAAAATTCGTCAAGTATTGGTTAAAAGACTAGGACTTACATGACATTGGCGGATTTAATTTGTTTCGGGACATATATGTAAGTCACCGTGCAGGGTGTGCTTTTAGGGTTTTTTATTACCTTATTTGGTGAGGGCGGCACGACAGATGGGCAGTGAAGGCTCATATTTTAATATGTTAAATACTACTTTGTTATTAAAGAGCTATGTTGCATAAAATGACGACAATGCCACCATTAGATATAGAGAACTTGTACAGATGACAGGGAGATATATGCAACTTGAGAGACAACTATTAAAATAGGCAGAAATACGTATTACGATATTATTTTAGTAGTAGCTGGTATATATAAAAAGGGGAGGTAGGTTTGCTTACTTATTTAGGGAATGATTAAGAAATGTTACTGTTATGCTATTATATACTTATAGTTGTTAGAAATTTAGAATTTAGAGTTGTTTTAAAAAATAGAGGTTATTGTAAAGGAAATTTATGACTAAAATGAGATATGTAATAATTTATAATAATAATAATAATAATAATATATATATATATATATATATATATATATATATATATATATATATATTTGTGTTGAGTAATGGGATGGGTTTAGTTATTTTGAAGAAGTATAAAATATATTGCTTCCTTAGCAGTAATGTAACAGGGAAGATCTATAACGGAGGACTTGTTATGAGTAAGCTTATTTATTAAACTTTTTTTTTTTTTGCTTTCAACTATTATTTGTAGAAAATAATACTATAAGTTGTAAAGCTTGACTTATTAGAAGTTATTTTACAGAGAGTAGGGGAAGTTAATTTTTTATATTTGAGGTTTTTGATTGATCCTCAGGGAATCGTATGAATGGGCACTTTTGATAGGACTGTTTTAATAGCGAGAAAAGATTTATGCACGAGCATTAAATATTAACAATGACTGGATATTGGCACTTAGGATAATTATTTATTTGGCTGACGCACATGAATAAGCTTGGCAACTAGAAAAGAAAATTAGGATACACTTAATATTAAACCTTTGTGGATGTTATGTTACTGGACTTGGGTTGGTTTATTTATTGAATACAAAAGGAAATACTGACAATACTTGGGTTTAGTGGCTAGGTGAACCGAGAGTAACTTGCATCTGAACTGCAAAACGATGGGCTAAATATTTGCAATATTTGTTGAATGAAAACTAACAATTACAATAATGTTGTTATGGAGCTTTTTATATAGACAACACTATGAGTGTTTTACGTTGTTTTAGAAATTTTACTGTTGACACCTTTTTGTCTCCTACACAATAGTAAATGACGAAATATTACACCACTACTAGCAGTTACGCTTTGCCATTGCTGGTTTTTTATTTGACCATTTATCGGAGAAGCAACGTACAAACCATTGATTTTTAACATCAGCTTTTGTAATATTTGATTACAAACAGTATGTGTTGGAGGATTCATTTATCCTATCGGGTGTGGCATTTTTATAATGTTCCCTTTTAATTATCAGCTATAAACCCAACACAGACTTTTTTTTTTTTTTGCTTTACAACTTTTTAATAACAACGGCAAATAACGAAAAGAAAGATAAAAAAATAAGGGTTCTCGGTTCGAGTCTTATTTCAAACCGCAGCACTAAACTTGATAATACATTTTCATACAACATTTCCTTTTTCTAGTCTGAACGGTGTGGAAAATGGTTTTTGGACAGCCAATTTGAATCCAAGGTAGCGACTTTTTCCAAATGTAATATTTTCCTAAACTATTCTTCATAACATACCGTTATAGAAAATTTCGTATCCCTAGCTCAAACAGTGTTGGAAATGAATTTTTGGGGTGCGTCATTTTCGATCCGAGATGGTGTCTTTGGAGACATTTTGTAATATTTACTTAATCTACTTGTGATGACGTACCGTCGTACTAAATTTCGGTTTTCTAGCTCCAGCCGCTTAAGCTGTATATCGACTACTCAAACTTTCCTTCGCCTTTTTAGGTTGACATACTAATTCTTGTAGATTGATTTTTTTATATTTTTTGTTTAATCTCAAGAACGAAAATCACCACCTGAACCATTACAGACACACGGCCATACTTGACAATGCGAAGGAGCCATTTTGGATCATTGGCTTCTTTGGAGTTCACCATACATAAACACGTCCTTATGTAGGGAATAAGATAACTGCGATTTGCAGTTTCAAAGTCTTTAGCTGTCCAAGTTTTATGTTCTTTGTTCCATTATGCAAAGTTTTACATCAAAATCCAAGACTGACAGTTTACAAACCGACAGTCGACTGCTTTATGCATTTCTTAACGAACATTAAAAAAGAAAAAAAGAAACAGGATTGGTACAGTGATTATTAACTTGTCCTGTGACAATTCCTATGATGGGTCACGGTTACATCGCCATAATCCTGTTCTGCATTCGATGGTCTCTGTCACTCATCTTCGGCTTTCAACCACTACTCTCTTTAACCGATGTTGTCTTTCCATATGTTCTATACCTTCGAGAGTGTTATTGGTGACACACTCAGCAGCAGTGATTGCGCCAGCCCCCTCCCCTCTTAGGGATTTCACCCCACCCCAACTTTATATTTTTTTGCGGTTAAAAATATATAAAACCGTGCAAATTCCACTTACATCCTCCTAATCTCGACTTTCCACCCACCCCAAACTGTAAATTCTCGCGAAATCTATGCTCAGCAATATTTCCACAGATGCTCCTGCTAAACCGGCAGCTACAATTTGACCACGTAATAATTCTAACATGTTCTGCATTTCACCGAAGTCGTGTACAATTCCTTGTTGTTATATTGCTCATCTGTCTAGATAGTAGACACAGCTTCTGATATGAGCAACAAAACAGTGGCTGCATTCAACGGGCTGAGCGGCTGAGAGCTCAGTGAGCCTTCTGGGATCGGAAATCTTTCAGATCACAACACGTTTGTAGAGTTCAACGAACAGTTGAATATTGTAAAGCGCTCCGTACTTCTGTTGGTATATTGTCGATGTATGTTTACCAACAAAGGTAACGATTCTGCTTTAAAAGGTTTATTGCATTTTTTAAAGTCATCTCGACACTCACGGACATTATTTATTAACTTATATACCCCAATGAAAGAATTCTCTATATATCTAACAGACACGTCTTCTGCTGCTTCTTGGCGTCCAACTTCCTACTAACAAATTAGCGTGAAAATTTATACAAAAAAAAAATGGCGGCGGCTTATAGTAAGCCGGAAGTTCTCCCAATCAGTAGCATTCAAAGGACAAATTTGGTGA
The DNA here is from genome assembly GCA_022664845.1 of Lepisma saccharinum. Lineage (NCBI taxonomy): Eukaryota > Metazoa > Arthropoda > Insecta > Zygentoma > Lepismatidae > Lepisma > Lepisma saccharinum. The sequence goes on along the minus strand of JAGDQP010007943.1, from coordinate 4,305 downwards.
GGGTTCAGTGTGCGCAATCGAGCTCTAGACGTAACGATACTGGAGTGACTATGTAGTATTGAAAGATAGACGCGAGAGCAAATATTTAAACTCTTTTGTCCACTTCCAGTTTAATCGAATGTGGACCAAATTTTCAGTTTTAACATAGTTTTATACGCTTCTTATCGCTGTGTGGCCAAGTGTTTGATATAAGTCTTAATTCCTGAGTTATTCGTATAATAATATACCGTACTCTACATATAATAGAAAATACTACAAATAATATTTACGTTTTTTGCAAAAAATAAGACATAAAGAAAAAGAACCGGACACACAGCGATATCAAGCGTAAAAAACTTAGTTAGAACCTAAAATTTGGTCCATATTTGTTTACATATATTCAAGAAATCTTCAATGGCTTCAGTCAGCCCAGTATCGCTTTCAGATAGAGGTCATTGGTGAGCGCTCACCCGGTTGAATGCAGCCAGTGTAACCTGTGTAAAGTCTAAAGTCAGTGTTGCCAAGCTTCACAACTCCGCATTTCAAACAGCTGTTGGAATTTCATTTTGTATAATAAATGTATCTTGGACAATGACGCAAGTGAATGCATATATAGCGAACTTGGGAATTTTAAACGCATGTTATGTAAACAAAATGTTTCAGCGTATTAACTGAAATCAAATAATTCGAATAATTATGCTTATTGTGGTTTTTTTAAGTTAGTACATTTTAGTTGCTGTAATCCTTTCACATAATAAAATGATATTATAAGATCTATTATTGTTCTTTTTGTAACAGTTAGACATTCCGATTTTATGTTTACATGACATTGACTTTCACAACATGTTGACCAGTTATTACTGGAAGTAAATAATCTTGATATTGGTATGAAAAATGTCTTCTTTGTTCATAATTATACATTATGAGTAATTTGATCACTGTTCATACTTATTGTACATACTGTTCATACTCCCTTTGTATGTGACAAACAATTCGTTTGGTTTCAGTTTTACAAAATATTTCAAACACGAGTTAGTCTACGTGTCATAGATGAAATAATTGTAGCTAGTGAAGACAATTCTCTTTTAGTTATTTCTTCCATCTAGTGTCTGCCTAGTCGAACTAGGATTTTTTGAAGAAAAAAACAACTAGTATGCGAGGATTGATTCTGCATTTGATTAAAAAACTAAAAAAATACATGGGGTACGGGCTGAGCATCTAATACTTCATCTGCTAGGTCCACAATTGGTTAAAAGCGTAGATTGGTTAAAAGAAGGAAACAAATGCAAGTGTTACTGCACAAACCTTCAAATTTTATAAGTAACAAAATATATGCAAGAACATATGCATCTTGTCTATCGTCTAGAAAATTTGACTTAAAGAGTGTTTGACATTTAATGTAAATGTTATAGAAACTCAATTCAACCACGGAAGCAGTAAATGTTCTAATATTTTAATGTGGTTAAGACGATACGAATATTTCCTTGCTAGAGTATTTTATATGAAGTTTGGCTGAAATCAGATTAATATTATTCGATCGTAATTCCCGGATATATGTACTAGTGTCTTGTGAAATAAAGGTTAAACAGTTTAATATTTTAATGTATGTAAATCTTAAGGACTGAATCCTAGTTCATCATCGTCATTAGCAAAGCGGCAGGTCCTTCATGGTAGACTAAACCCTTTCCGCTCATCCAGATCTTGCGCTTTCCTTTACATTTCCGCACACGAATTATCTTCCTTAATACAATTAAGAAGTTGCATTCACCTTCTTCCTTTTCGATTCTTTCCTTCAACCATACCTTCAAATGTATCCTTCAGTATCCATTCTGCCCGCATCAAGTGTCTTGAACAATTTCTTCTTCTCTTCTTTACTGTCTTGTGTTTTTCTTTCACATATTCCCATCAGCAATTCTTCATTTCATATCTTCTGTATCAACCTGATTCTTCGTTCTTCTCCATTTCCACAGTTCCAAAGCTTCCAATTCTGTTTCATAATCTTACGTAGAGTCCGCTTTTCTGCTCCATATAACACAATACTCCATAAAAATATATAATTAACCTCTGCCTTGCCTCTCTGTTCATTGATCCGCGGACAAGAATCGTCTTAGTGAATGGCTGTTCCATTGCTTTTTTAGCCTTTATCTCTTTTACAAATTTCATATTGTTACTTATATAATATTACTTCCCAAACACTTGAAAAAAAAGAATAGTTTTATTGGCGCCAATGAGTGATAAGAATAATCATATTAAAAAGAAAAATAAACTAATCGATCTAACCGTTCTTGCATAAAGTGCAAATGTAAATTTCAACAATTGAATCCCGTTACTTTAAAGGTGGTAACAAGGTGAAATCTCTGGTGCTGTTATAACACGGAGGATTTCCAACTCTATCATAATAACAATTTTGAAGGGAATAAGTCCAAAAATTTTTACGTAATGCGAGGACGTTTATTTTTCATGTAGTACCGTTCATGGAAACGAAACAAATTACCGTCAATCTCAAACCTTATAAACATTCAGCAACACAACCACTACCACTGTTAAAAAAAACAACTAATCATATGTCAGGAAATCTCGGAGTCATTTTATTAATAAACAAGTTAGAGTTTCGATTCTACTAACAATAGCAAAACCTCCAGTCTCTTCATATCATTAACGCACGCAAGGATTATTTTTTACGAAAGAGGTTGGCAATACTGACAATTGCAGTGATTAGGTACAACAGTACTTTTCTATTCTGTCGAATAAGGTAATATCCCAAATTTCGCGCTGCGATGCCCAACATAATGGATGCAATTTGAAAAATTAAATTGTACAGAGAATAGGTTGGCAACACTGACAAGTGGAGTGCTTTGGAATGGTGCACACACACAAAACTTTTCTATTGTATTCAATAATATTCATTCAATTTTTAGTACAGATAGGGATAAAGGAATGGAAGTGATTTGAAAAATTGCATTTAAAACAAAGGTTTGGCAACACTAACCCATTGCACCAATCAAGACTGTTCTGGTGGATGTTAGCTAGTCTACCCAAATCCTTTCTAACGACAAATCAGCTATGTTTCTATACTTTGCGTTTTATGAGATATATTTTCTGAACATGGGTTTTCAGCACTGGTAATGGATTGCTTGGGAAAGGGAACACTCAGAGCACGATTCTATTGTGTCCAAAATGGAAGTTTACTCCTATTATGTCTAAAATAATGGAAACAGTTTGGAAAAATAATTTTACACATAATAGATTACCAACACTTGTAAGTAAGTTGCTTAGCGACATAAGCCTCTCCACTATTTTTCTATTCTGTCAAAGAATGTTCATGACTGAAGGGAAGGAATTTGAACAAGTGATTTCTTAAATAAAGTGTTGGCAACACTGAACAACGGCACTAATCAATGTTGTTCCGACGGCTCTCAGATATTCTAAACAAGACCTTTCCAATGACATCTCAAGCATATCTCTACACCTATTAATAGTAGTTCCTGAGATGTAATTTATGGACAAGGAAGGACAAATGGACACTATGAGAGGGATTAGCTATAGCTTTGCTATGAAGGGACCTAAAGCGTCCTAACTGAGCATATAAGAACCTAGCTTACCTTGATGGAAAAAGGAACTCGAAGGTTTTATTTGCAAGTGAATGTCAGTTACATTCCTTTGATTGTGAACCCCTCATTTCAAATTTTTTTTATTTCTTTTTAACACGTTTTTATTAACTCGCTTTCTTGTCTCTGTTGGGTATAAATTTTGCAATCGATTTTAAACTCACTTCCTATCATCCGATTTTTTTGAAATTTTGTAAATTTGCTTGCTCCCTATGACAATACAATATTCAATCATTCGATATACAAAATAATCCAGTTAACTGTAATTATTAATTAAAATAATTCGAAATTATCCTTAAATGCACGCAACGCCGCAACTATCTTGTAAAATTTCGGTTGCCTATGTCGCGGGGAGTTTAATATTCACCTATTATACATAAAAAGTTTTTTTAAAATAGGTTTTTTTTAAAAAAAACTCGCTTTTTTTTAAAGATGGACTAAAAAGTAAACAATAATAAATTGAGTTAATCTTATGATTCGGGAAATTAAAGCGTGGGTGCACTTGCTTACCATATCATAAAATCGTAATATCTAAGAGCACCTACACTTTTATTTTTCGATTCATAAGATTAATTCAATATATTATTTTTTACTTTTTAGTCACTCTTAAAAAATCATTTTAAAAAAACATTTTTTTCTTTTTAGATTTTATATGAAAATCAAAGGTTTGTGTCATTATTTCGTTTGAATCCAATTTTATTTTTTGTGCTAAGACGTC
>JAGDQP010007942.1:41756-65109 GCA_022664845.1 Lepisma saccharinum | reverse complement strand
ACGGAATCGACGAAACCAAAATTGCGCGTGATTGGCTGTTACAGTATCAGGATCATAAACACTATTCACATTTGCAGCCGCCTGGCTTGCGTTTTCGCCTTTATCGAAGAAAAACTGTAAAATATAGCGTATTTTCTCTTTGCTAGTGTCCATTTTGACGCGCGCTCACACAACACTGAGTCAACTCATCACAACTATCTGAACAGTGTTTGTAGTACGCAATCTCATCGTTTGAACGCCATCTCGTTGAACCCGATCGGACTTATACAACGCGAGATACAGATCACTGAAGCCATCTAATGGATAATCTAATGGCAAAATAATGGATTACTTTTTACTACACCAGATATTATTACCTATCCGTACTCTGCTTATGGGGTCGCTGAGACACATCTTCAGAAGCGAACCATTTTTTTCAGAATTCCAAATCGAATCAGGATACTGTATAACTTTTCCCTTTTGATAGAATCATATGCTTTCTTAAACTATTTGATTGTTTACTGAAAATTCATTTGCCACATATGCAATTCCACGGGAAAGAATTAACACTAACTTTACTCCACTCCACAGATTAGCATAATGCTCTTGAATCTCAATGACACTTGTGAAGAAGGAATCCAAATCTTCACTTCTAACTGAGAAGTTTTCGAACTTTCCTCTTAATATCTTTTCGTTACTTACTCTATATATCAGTGTTTTGTACTGACGAGTTGCTTTATCTTCAGCGAGAGCTTTAATTCTCTTCTTGGCATGTTCTCGTACGAGAGCTTACACATGCTGAGTGCTTCAAGATGGATATTTTAGCATTTGCTTTGGAACAAAACAGGTAACAGATCTCACAAAACGGTACTTCAGAGGACTACCCTCAATTAGCTTTTCTGTTCTCGACTGCAAGAACGTTCTACAGCTGTTAAAATATGTTATTTGGTCTTTTCCCATAACACGTGAGACTCCTAGTGCAGTCCTGATACCTCCAACATAAGTCTTTGTAAAACTATTCCACATCTACAGTTTAGTAAAGCCCTCAATATATACTGTAACTACATACTTTGGTTATTTTATGTAAATATGTGAAAAGTTAGGTGTTTATCAAAATTAAGTTATCCCTGTTTTTATTTTTTTTCTAATTCCCTGAGATTTCCCGGTTTTCCACAGGGGTGTGGGAATCCTTGTAAGTACGATCCCGGCATTTACCTGGTGCGACTAAGGAGAAAACCTTTCGAACACCTCAGCCTGGATAGGCGTCCACTGGGATCATTCTAAAGAGCTTCTGATAGCTAAGTCGAAGATCTGTGATCTATGCTAAGGTTATACGTATTAAGAGATACCATATAAAAACCCTGAGATGATGGGTAACATAAACCTCGTAGTTACACTTCATTACAAGGTTCAAGCCATAGTGTCAATCCTGACAAATTTTTCCACGAGTGTTTTGTCAAAAACAGCCAGAAGAACGGTTCTGGCCATGGATGAGCAAATCCGGAGATTTCGGACATCCGTGGTGCATGATCTTCTCATTTCTCTGGAGCTTTTTTGTACAAAGGTGGACATCGATCTCTGTTAAATTACTATGTTGCCACTCGTCACAGCTTGCTCAAGTATAGAGGACAGAAGAAGATAACTCTTAGAAGTTGTGGTATGGATAATGGTCATTACACATGGTACTTCAACATATGAAAGGTGTTACGAACGTATTTAAAAATGTAAACTACGTTAGACTGTTTTGACATTAGGACTGGATTAACAAGGGACATACGCACTTGGAATCACGGACCTTTATAAAAACGCTTAGAAGATAGATCATGATTAGACTTGCAAATACGCGGAAGGGCAATCAATAATGAATACATACGGTAACAGAGAAACGTGACAATTCACTCACACGCCCCATGTAAGCCTGTTAGTCCGTATGGTCTAAGCGCGCTGCTTCCTATGCCAACAGTACTAGGATCGAAGCCATTAATATCTTTAAAAGTGTCCTTTGTAATACCTTCCCGATAAATCTATATAGGCCCACATGATAGTGACCTTTGCGTAAGGCATTTTTCAATTGTCTTTTCATAGTATGTTGTTCTCATCAAGATATACCGACAGAGAGATGTAAATGGTAAGCACCGGTCATTTCATTTGCTCTGTTTTAAGGTTAATGTAAAGTAACAATCTCCAATAAAAGATGGCATCACTACCTCTGTATATGTCAAATGTATTTTTATCGTTACACGAAATTTCAATGCTGCTCCTCCACATTCAAGCCTAGAGAGTTCTAACTTACAGGGAAGAAAGTTCATAACCAGTTCAAGAATTCGATCAATGCCGATTTTTTTTTGTTCATTGTTGGAAGAGCTTAATTGTTATAGGTTTTAATAATCAACAACAATCAAGCGATTTCAACAATGAAGAAAAACGAAAATTAAAAATCGGCATTGATCATTCTTCTGAACTGTTTATGAACTTTCTTCCCTGAAAGTTGCAATCCCTAGGCTTGAATTTGTAGGAGCAGCAATGAAATTTCGTCCAACGATAAAAATACAGTAGATATATACGGAGGTAGTGATACCATCTTTCGTTGGAGATCGTTGCTTTACATTAACCTTAAACATGCAAACAGAATATAAACGAATTCTAGAATGGGCGTATTATAAATATTTTAACCAAGTTTTGAATATAGCGCTTTCGTATTTTTTTTTAACATGTCTGCCTTTTATTTCCAAATAAATGCTAATTTAACTTCTTTCCCGAACGGTTTCGAATTAAACAAACTAAATGTTTAAAGATAAATATAAAAATAGCACCGACAGGAATAGATTTCAGGTCTATTGAAATAAGTGGCAAAGGGCTTAATTACTAGCTCACGCGGTCTATTTATCATACAAAATACGGTATACTTTATTAGACGTACTCCAGATGAAAATGTATCTAGTCCAAACTACCTTTTACACTATGTACGCGTATAAGGTGTTAAATTTGCAGGTTCATAATAATTTTGTAGACCCATTTCTTACATAGAAGACAGAGTCGCTCAAGTACTAAATAAACATTCTAGGAGGAGGAAGAGGTTCAAACTTTGCTTATTTTGGCTGGCAATGGGGATCGGAGTAATGCTTCCGAAAGACAAGAAAACATGCACCAGCCAAAGTCCGCTGCAATGTGCTCGGCAAGCTCCGACATTTTTGTGCGATAAATTTGATAAAATATAAAGCAATAAAAGACATAAAGTAGTAGTATCATGTATTCCTTAATCATAGTTTGCAATTTGTTAAATAATTTACAATTATTCATGAATTTATTAATGGTCTTTTGGAGCCTATGACTTAGCTTGAGATAGGATGCAAGGAGCCTAGCACTTGCATGGTGTGAGGAAAAATCCTGGAAAATCTCAGGCAGGATGGTCGGCCGCTGTTTTTAAAATTACTAAATTGAGAATTAATGGTATGATGAATAATGACTGGTATAATTTATCGTTCAGCGAAATTTGTTAGTGATTCAATACCTATTCTTTTAAAATCATATAAATATTTAAACAGTTATCTAGACTACGAAATAACAAGAAATTAAAAAAATCTCTAATAATTACAAGGGAAGGGGATCTAAAATAACGAAAAATGGGTTTACTTGAACATCCACGTACATACAGAATTACTTGTTTCCTGCATCTCGTAAAATACTGCACCCAAATACCTACAAAATCAATTCGCCCACTGAAAGTATCATGACAGTATCTCCGTAACTATAACCGATCCTAAGGTAACTACTAAACCTGAGGTTTCGAAACAAGACATCACAGTGATTGTCACCACTTAAACGTACAGAGATTTAATTTGCTCAAGTACTGTTAAGTTTTAAGTTCCATAATGGAAGTACACGTAATATCACATGTAATGAACATGGACATCACGAGGCAATTTTTACTATACGGCGTAAAGAACACAGAAAACGTAAATTCTGCAAAATTATAGTGGAATATGTAAATAAGGTGGTCAGCGTCGCGAACTTCACATCCGCAGTGAAGAGGCACAAAGGTTTGAACCTCGATGTCGACCCAATCCTGGATGAGATTTTCTTGTGGATTCACTTAGCTTAGCTAGATATGATCGGATGGTACCCCAAGTACCTCATCTATCCTTGGCCTCGAAAGTGATCACCGAGGGACGTCATCCCTCAAACATGAGACTCTTATGCCATAGTTGCCTATTCACCATACAGATATGTAAATAAGGGTACCAAATAGGTAAAGTACAGAAATCTAGTGGAAAAGAGGCTGCCGTGGAAAGTGCACACTATTATGGGTGCTAAGCATAAATTCAATGAAACAGAACAAATTGATTAACTGCATTATTATTAACATCCCAAATAACCTGGTGAGTTTCTAAGAAGGGGACCTACAGATTTTGTTAAAGTGGGCTCTGAACTATTCGTTTCAACGGGACCTGAACTCGTGAACATGGTATTCGGCTAAGCGAGAAGCCGTTGCGCAAACTGTTAATACAAGGCGTGTGATTGTCTAGTTGGGTGGGTACTTTCGGAATGTCTGTTAGGACTTAAATGTGATATGAATAAGGCTGCTACATTGTGATCCTAATATTACGTCGTTTATCAAAACCGTATATAAAACTAAAGGCAGTACTTCACGAAACGAACCCCAGAATATTTTTTTACTCGGAAGATCCTTGACACTAGATATAAGGTGTTAATTTCTCGGCCCGTAATTGTTTTAGGCTCCAATAAATTACTTTTAAAATGTGTATTAAGAGCGTTGGTAGAACCTGTATTCATTCCAACAATAGTTCAGAAAGAATAGCGGCAAATACCAACGAAACGGGTCGAGCAGATTATAACAGCTCAACGTACATATTAAAAGATATATAACGTTAGTACCATTATTGTAGGGTTAATTATTAATGGCCCACCCTACACATAGCATCAAGTAAATTTTGGTTAAGTGCATTTTAGATTCACCTCAAAATGTAAAATTTACAGATGAAATACCGAGCCGCCGTATCTCAGTGGTAGTGTGTTGGCGTAGTATTCGGGAGGTCGTGGGTTCGATCCCGAGGTTTTTCCTCAGTCACACCAGGCAAACGCCGGGATGACACCTTCAACAAAGGCCCTGGCCGACACCTTCCCGAATCCTTTCCTCTCCCCTATCCCGCCCTGAGCCTAAAGGCCATAAATAAAATTCAAAATTACAGATGACATGTAATGTTTCTATCGTTTGTGTGTGAGGAAGTGCCAACAATTTCGAGTCAGGTAAGTGTGAAGTGAGTGAAAAGTACGTCGGACTATTTAACAGCTTCAGCCACCAGGCAGTGCACATGGTGTTAAAAGAAGGTGCATCGGGTGTAATGAAAATTAAAATATCTAACCAGACTTCTTCCAACCCACCCTTGCTATCTGAACAATTTATCTGTGATTACTGGAGCAAAACAGGAGTGATTCATGAAATGAAGTGACGCCTTTAGTACTCCAAATGCCGCCATATTCGCAGAAGGTGAATAACTCGTAATGTACGTTGCAACTTTTTGGCTTGTTTGCTGTCACTGTGTGTTTATTAAGGCAGTGTCTGGGAATTATTTGTAAAGTATAAAGTGTAGGGTGAGTGTACCAGTAATGGGCCACTTGCCATAAATGTGTTTGAAATAAGCCCATGGAAGCAATTTATTACTGGTCAAATTTTACTAAAATAGAGCAAGGCTTGATACTTAACCCAAACAAGTTATTTTCTTTCTAGTCTAATGTTACTAAAGTTCAAAGTTTCGGTGGCTGGGAATGATGTTGCTCCGTATGATTTCACTTTTTGTTAAGATGTGTTATCTCAAAATATACAAGTAATCTGAAATTCATATTAATACAAATTCAGGTTTTTGATTATGAACAACGCATTCTTGTTTAGAATATAGATTAAACCCACGATTATTGTTGTTAAAGTTAATGGCCCTCTATAGGTACATTTGAAAGGCGTGGTCAATTAATGGGCCACACCGGCACACTACTGGTGAAAAAAAGTCCTGTGAATTCAACTTGCTTGCCAACTAGTTCATTTTAGGATCCAGTTGTAGGCCATGTTCGCAATTTTTTATTGCTTCACTGCCCACTACTGGGTTTCATTGCTTCAACGATGGACCATGCTTAATCATAGCTGCTTTTAATCATTCAGGTTTTAAAATAATGGCTTACTGATTCTTTTTGAACAGTACATGTTTACTGCTGATATGTAAATAATTCATTAATAGAGAGAGTATACGTCGGGCGCTACATTTGGAATCATAAGTGAAGCAGTTACAGGTGACTTGTGCATTGGGTATAATGAAAAAATATATCTAACCTGGCTTTTTCTAACACGTCTTCGTTTGCTGTCACTCACAAGGCATAATGTCCGTAGTTTTTGTAGCAAAATATTAACGGTGATATGGAAATAAACATGTTCCTATGACGTAACAGTACCATGATTCTGATTCATGAAGATGTGACTTGTTCCGTTCGAAAAATTACGCTCGACGTAAGCTAAAGTAAAACCTAAATTTCCGAAGTTGGTAATGCATTGTGACGGAATTAGAGAAGAAATTATATGGAAGGGATTGTGGTATAAAAATTAAGATTTACTTTAATATAGTCAGAAGCCCATTCCTAGTTTCTCTCACAGAATACGCGGCCCATTACTGGTACGTAAGCTTATGTAGCACCGTTTTGATTCACATCAATCATATTGCAGGAATATCTGGGTAACCTTATAAGTTAATTAATTCAATAACATTATCTATATAGCCTTAAGAGATCCATTACTGGTACACACACCCTACATACGGCTCAATATTTGGCGACAGGGGAGAAACCTAAAGTGCACTTTATCCTTGCTCTCGCGTATAAGGGTTGATCTGGAAAAACAGTACTTCCAAACATTGTATGACTAAATCTAACCAACCTAGGATCACTAATGTATAAAATGTACCAGTTATCTACACCCTTTACCATTTTTCGTCCACTCAGGAATTTCAATGTCCGCAACGACTGAACTTCAGATATTCCCCTTGATTGCTCCATCAGTGACAATATGAGCTTAGGTAGCGTAACAGCAGTTCCAAGTTCACCTAAATGTACGTTCAATTTGATCCGTAGTTGGTGGTGCCTCGAACAGCAACTTCTTATTGCTTTATTCAAAACTATTTCTTTGCCGAATTTCGTGGCCATTGGAACGTGGAGGTTAGGTGCAGTCCTGTATCTTTACATTTTTCTCTCGGAGCCGGTCAACGAACCCGGCGTGCGGAAGGCACCACCACATTCGGAACTGCACCCCAGATTTTTAATATTTATGGTCTTGAGGCAACTCAGGCTAAAGCCAGAACAACCAGACCTTTATTGAATCTCTTCAACCGTCAGTAACGTTAGAACTCCGACGAAATGACATCGCGACTTTCGTAATCTAACCGCGTGTGCTACCATAATAGCATCTCGTATTTATTTACATCAAATTAGTTTTTCGATCTGGAATAATCCTAGTGGTGTTATGTGCATTAGACGCTGGTTTACTAGTACGAACATGCAAAAGAAAAAGTTTTGACTCAACAAGTTGTAACTCTTTTAAATTACAATTTACTGGTCATTTTAGGGTAATCTACATGATCAGATTATTTTCCTACTGATTATACAAAAACGTGTACAGTCAAAATATCCCTTGCACTACAATCACTTGCGTAGAGTTTTGGTTAGAATTCACGTAGATGTCATTCATTGATGACAGTGAACTTGCATGGTATTTACTAAATATTGGCAATGAACTTCTTATTACTTGTTACATAATACGGAAGTTAGGTGACACTACTGAACAATTCATGAAACAGGATCTCGAAGTCTTTACTTACTGGATTCATTTTCAGTCAGCACATAAATTATCGTGGTACAATTAATAGTAATTTTTTTCTGGTCGATTCACAGGTATCAGCCGCTTAAACTTGCGCTGCAAACACCACATTCAACACAAACCACGCAGAATCTCACAGTGTTCTCGCGAGATCTCGTTTCATTGGTCACGTGACCTGAACTACTACAGTTATTTTTTCAGGCATGATGGCGCCAAATGATGCTTCGCAGTTTTATGTTAATGTTTTACAGTGTTCATGGGTGCAAAAATACTTTGATTGGATTGACAAACATCTACAACAGTTCTAGATTTTGATACATTTGGGAGGTGGTTGGTCAGGTAAGTAGCTAAAGTGTATAATGAAGCAGAAAATCTAATGAGGACATGTTGGTTCGCCTGATGACAGAGAAACATGGATCTGGTGTGAAATATTTGTGTTTATTTGGAAGTTCTGGGCTCTTTTCGTGTTTTCTGTGTTCTGAAGAATGTCTGTGCTCTTTGTACCGCAGTAGAAAGTATAAATGTGTCATAGAAAATAGCGGATAAACAAATGTTTTGAGTTTTTCGGGAGCTAAGATTAATGAAACGTCCCGATGGTGCTGCCATCTGTATTGTCAATTTTGTTTGGTTACTCGAGTATAGATTGAACTAAATCATATTTTGTACAAAAATGGCTCGAATACAAATAAAATCATAATTGTAACATTACATGTGATGCTTATGTGTCGGTTTTTATGAGTTGCTTGTAGTTCAGGATCGAAATTTGGGACGAGGAATTCGTGTTTACATCCGTGATAGGTCTCCATTGCAGATGATATTTGTGGGAAAGGTTCGTAGCCAAATTCCCAAAATTAAGAATTATGTGTGGAGTAGGTTGTACTTTTTGTCGTAATTCTCTGTATGAAGTATTCATTCAACTTCTGCGGGTATTTTTAATTTCACTCATTACCATTTTATACCAAAAAAGGCATGTAGGTTGTAATGGAATACTACTAATTTTGGGGAGTTCCCCAGCATAAAAACCATGAGCATTAATGTGTAGTGATTTGTACAGTTTAAATATGATTAAAGGGACTACTATTTCCACAAATACATCGTTCTTTGTATATGGCAAATCCCTGGGTTGTACATGGCATTTCCCTGCAGTCTTGATTCGTACAGGTTCATTCCAGACTCATTTGTTTTTAAGGCCTATTTAGGTACAAGGATTTGAAGTATGTTATTCCCTTAATGTTTATCGTAGCACTGTTCACTTATTACCTTCTCGAAATACAACTAACTTTACTCGTAATTTAACCAGTAGAATTTGTACCGGTACTACCTTCTTGCCATAAAAGTAACTTTATGTTGCATGATGGTATTTTGCTTACATTTCTAGATTATTTAAGTTTTACTGAAACTGAACGAATTAAGGACGCCAAATAACGAAGGCTTCATGGTGATAACGGTTTCGTAGCGTTAATTAATAATAATCAGATCGTTCCAGTTGAAACTGATTAAGATCTGCTCGTGTTTACCAACATTTAGTTCCCGCCCCCTTACTTCCCGGTACATTTACTTAAATAGTATCTCATAAGATGTAAATAGTCCTTGCACTTATTATTGAGAGAAATTTGGGAACATTGTGTTTATATATATGTTAACTGGGATAAAATTCCATATCGAGGGACCGACATAAATTTATAAGATTTTTAAACACATTTTTTCATTATTTTCTTCGCAGATTTTCTTGTTTAAGTTAGGCTAGGCCTAACTATATGGAAGTAGAACCGTTAAGTGCAAAGAAGTTCCTTGTATTTCGGTGAAATATGCTTAGTAGATACATTGTTGCTAATTTCATTAGTTGTTAAACGAGAAAAGTGACATTTGATGTGGTAGATGTCTAGGGAGAAAAGTCATGAAAGACACGACTATGTATCCGAGTATGTCTATCGTTCAGACACAAAATAAGCCAGGAGCGCTTATCGTTAATACTACTTCGTAGAATAGAGTAATATTTCCCAAAACGCTGTCTAATACTCTTCTCATTGTGAAAGATGTGTATCTGTCCAGCTCAGTGTATATATTTTTAAAAATTAGATAACTCTGGGGGTTGCGTGAACAAAATTACTTCGCTTTGGTACACTGAGCACTTAACTGTTCACAATCCATTTTGGTAAGTCGAACATTAAGTTAATGTTCAGCTAATTCATTACTCATGGTGTTTTATGTATGGACAAGATTTTTTGGCTCTGTTCCATATTAGGGTAAGCATGGGCCTTGAATTCAAGTCTTCATTCAATTTCTAATTTTTTTCTCCGATTTTACCTCAGATTTGTTAGATTAGGTTAGTTGTAATAGGGTTAGTTCATGGTTTTCACTTAAGATATTCACGGAAGCAGTATCTCAATAACACACTGATACTTGTAGTGATCAAGTAGATACTTTTAAGACTACCTTTGGCGGCATGGCAAATTCAGATTATTCCTTATTGTAAAATTATAATTGTGAGCGTTCGTGGTAATTCACGGCGTACGAATCACACTGGAATATAGCGACCGTAGCTTAATTGGTGGAGCGTTGGCTTAGCAATCGAAAGGTCCTGGGAACAATCTCAGCGGCCACCCGTCCTGACAGGTATTTTCCCAAGTCACACCAGGTAAATGCTGGCTGGTATCGTATTTACAAACTAGGACCTGGCCGACTACATTCGAATATCATTTCCCTCCACAGCACTCGGCCTGAACCTGAGATTCTTGAAGCCGATAAATAGATAAAACTCGAATTCGACATTGTAAACATAGCACAGGTTCAGTTACTACTCACATCACACATCTGAAGGGCTTTATTACGAAAACTTTCACATTCTTACCAGATAGATGTGGGTTAATACTTCGAATAGAGATCCAGTACGCTTCTTTTTCTGCCCTTTCCTCGGGAGTTGTGCTCACCAAGGGTCAGTCACTCTTAGGCGTAATATGTTAGTAGTCAGAGATGTAAATAATAGTTTTAAACGTGTCTCAGGCCGATGTTCCTACGTTTTTACGTAAAAACAGTTGTTTACCCGGACATACAAGTGAGAATCCATCTACTTGTAACATTGAGTAAGTAGACCACTTCAAAGTCAACGGAACTTGCTTTATGACATCCAAATTGGTATTTTTCAGTGCCTATAATGACTAATTTTCCCAACAAAATGTGCAATTATACGCTGTTTTCTGTATAAGTTTCCACAAAATTGCTATACATATTCGTCAAACTCTTTGATTTTTAAGGAAATCTTTTTTTGATCGAATTCAAAGCTGAGGATAACGTGCCGGTTATCAGTGTGCCCTATTTTTGTGCAGTTATTTAACTTTACTGACTTTTCGTTGGGTAAAAGTTTGTTTTCGGAAACAAAATTAATGAGCTTCATGTTTCTTGTAGGAGCTTCTGCTTTAGAAGGATATTTCTGATTTATTATTACGAGATATTACACATAGTCTTTCGGTGTGTGATTCACTTATTCTGTATCATACCCCAAATTCTTCACTTTGCTTTTATAATGTGTCCCTGTTACATAATAGATTGTGTTTTGGCGTATTTCTTGATGTGATTTTACGCATTGACGTTTTTCCAAATGTAATAAATAATTAAAGAGAAAGCTGATGATAATAGTTTTCCGTACATTTTTTCTTACGGAATTTTTGGATCTTGCACTACGATAAGCGAGTAGGGAAGGAGTTCGCTCTTATTTTATTTTCGAGTCCATTGATTGTTGGTTTTTAGTATTGCTTCTGCCTCTTGATTTACTAGTAAGTTCATATTTTTGCAGAGGTTTTTCAGCGTTGCGATCTTCTATTGTTCTCTGGAATGGAATTGTAATATTGTTTGACATTTTTCGTACTGATTTGCCTTCGATCGTGTATATTGTAGATAATGCAATATCATTTTACGTGTGTTTTGTTTTAAAACCAGTATAACTTGTGCTTTATTTAATGTTTATATTCTTATTTACAGGGTGGTAGTATATGTAAAGGACAGCATAGACACCAGCGCATGTGCCGATTTGTGGGGTGCCATGATGCTTCTGATTTTACAGCCATGATCTGAATTTTACACAAGAGATACTTGCACTGGTAAGTTACAATTTTGCTTCTCACTACAGCTTTTTATTTGCATGATAGTTTGTAAGTTCGGTTAAATTTTTATTGGTATATTACATTTGTAGGTATTGAATAGCACCAAAACCTGCTGGTAAGCTAGTGAATTTATATTGGTCTTTCTGGACCAATAAAATGTAGAGCTCTTTGGATTTCGAAGTTCATTATGCATGGCGGGAGTCTTGAGATGAATAGCGTTTCAAAGACCTGCATGTATTCGTGATTGAACTCACCTACAAAGCCTGTATACAGGTAATCAGAGCTTGAAACCCGGTTACATTTCATTCGTATCCATTTAATATGTTGACACTTTTGTAAAACCGTTATATGAACTTTATTATGAAGCCTCGTCTCTTTCTGATAAACTTCATTGTGTATGGGCTATTTCAGTACCAATAAGGGAATCAGTCATGTTTTGTCAATTTACCTTACAAAGAGAAAGTCTGTAACATGAAGTAAGACTTACATGGAGAATCGGAAATAGTCCCCATCAACAGCAATGACCAGTCTCCAACGCTTTGACAGACTTTGAATCCCACGGTGATATAATTCAGCGGAACGTAAGCCAAAAAGTCGTAAAGTGCGTGTGTCACTTCGTCAGGGTTCGGAACCTAGTATAGTAGTTGATTAGCAATGAAACAAATGACAGTCCGAAGGTGCAACGTTCACGACATTATGAGGTTGTATTAGTATTTCCGAACCAAGTTCGATAATAGTGTGTGTCACGAGTGACCTTAGCAACATATGACTTCGCGTTGTCCTGTAACAGATTGACATCTCTGCCATTCATAAGAGCTAGTTCTTCATGCACACGTTCCAGTTGCTATTACATAGTTGCATTGATTGTCTAGTCAAGTGCAGTACGGAATGCACGATACCCCGAGCAGTCCAACGTACACACCGTAATTTTCTGTTGATGCAGTGGTTGTTTTGGAGGGGGTTCATGTAATGTCGGAGTAGAGTATCGTAAAGAACCCACTTCTAATCGCAGGTCAGCACTTTGTCCAGAAACTCTTTCTTTCGCTGACAAGTTAGCAGAGAAACAGGCATTTGCTCGTGTGTTTTTCTGAGCCGCAGTAAACTCATGTGGACCCACCGTCCAGCTTTATAATGTTTTCCAGGTTGATGGGGGTGTCTTGGAATAGTTTCCGCACTGCAATTGAATGCTTCACATATTTGACCATTTTCGTCCTGAAAAGTAGCCTTCAATACATCTGTGTCTGTCTCTTATGGACGTCCTGGAGGGATTCTTCGTAAAACCAGCGTTGTACTGTCCGCTGATTTACCACATCCCTAGCGAATGCCTGGCATGTTTTTCTTCCCACTGGACTATTCGTTCCCAGTTTAAACTCGTGAAGCATACAAGCCCGTATATTGCTGTTTGGGGTTCCCGTCTGATGTCCCCACTTAAGTATGATGAGCACTACCAGTCGGCTACAACAGGAAACACTGACTAACACGTTAATTTCCTCTTACCTGTCTCCGAACGAACGAACAGTATGGGAGGCGCGTGTAGTTCAACAGCGTGAAAATCCGACAACTTTATTGGTTGCCTTTACATAATAATCAAGCTATTGAAGGCCAACTATTGAGTTGGAAGCCAATGGACATGTATGTGTGCGTGCACGGGTGTATTTTTTATTCAGATCTACCTGTTTTATCACTACTGCTAAATTCTGTGATTATATCTCAGACAATATAATCAATGTTCAGTTCGATTGTTTTCATACATCATTCAAAAGACTATGCAGCATACTTTTGAGTGGTACCTTAATATGCAGAGTGAATAGACGTGATTTATGATTCAATATCATTTTCGCTCCGTGTTGTCTTTCAACTCGTTTTCTTCCTTTTCAAATTTTTGTTATTTGAGAATATAAGATAGTGTTACTGTTTCACCTCCCAATGTATGCGTTAGTAGAGAGAGAGGGTGTGTGTGTGTGTGTGTGTGCGCGCGCGCCGGTGTTTGGTTTACAGTATTGATTGTGAGTCAGTCCGGATTTCCGATCCATTATGCTGCAGTGACATATCAAAAATCGGTTCAGTTCACTTTCTGTTTTCAATGTGCCCGTCGGAAGAAGGCATGTTTTACTTAGATATCTTTCGTACATTAACATAACATAAATATGTTATAAAGGTTACCGTGATAATGCAGGGAGTTAAGTGCTTGCTTGTTGGCGTGATCACAAAACGCCTAGGAATATCAGTACACTACAAATCAATGGTTCCAAGACTAAATCAAGTCTTTTCTACAAGAAAGAGAGTGTTAAAATATTTAAATGGGATCTTGAAAAGATGAAAAGAAAATACAAGGTAACCAAAACACAAGGTTGTTAGCGTTTTTAACGTCGTATGTTAACAAGTGATAACTGGTACGGAACTGAGTGCCTCAGATACTGGAAAAGCGATCAGGGTGGGAGTGGAAACATTGACCGTGACGAAGGCAGGCGCTTTGCGCAGTCATAGCTCGAGTAATGTCGAAGACAAATGGAGGTGTCGAAGCAGCATGTTCGAGGTTGCCTGCTTTATGACTTTAAGGTGGGCTTGTCCGCAGCCGAATACACCAAGCCTTTTAGGATAATGCCGATAACGAACGCACCGCCAGGCATTAGTTCCAGAAATTCAGGTTTGAAAAACCACAGTGCGCGTACACTGGCTCTGGATGACGAGGCCCTGACGGCAGGTATAGAGCAGGACAGTATCCAAACGTGTGGTGAGCATGCTGAACGCTTCAAGGCAACGCTCGAAATTAGCGGGCGCCATTTGCGTTTAGAAATGAATGGTTTGTGCCTTTTTTTTTCAGTCCCAACTGCAACCAGACTTTGCAAGTTGAATAGTGCTTTATTTCGTAACTTACCATAGTTTCTGATAATTCAAGGCATTGTATCCTTGACAGAAAACCGTCAGTGAGTCTTTGGGGAGCGAATTTAAGCATTTTCCATTGCCTAATCTAACTACTTAGAAAATGGCAACTAGAGTAACTCAATTGCCTCTTAATTTTTTAATTATGGTCGCCTGTGGCGCCTAAGAATGCAAACCTTATTTCTAGGGTTGCTTCAAGTTGTTTTTATTATTATTATTATTATGAAACAATCATACTTCACCAGCTTTTCATAGGAACGGCCTACAAGTTGACAGATTGGTACTCCACATGCCGTCGGAAGCCAGCAAGGACCAACGAATGTCAGTCTGTTTGTCCTTGCTTTCTCGGTACCGCAACACATCTATGTTCCCTCGAGTGCTCACTATTGACGAAAAGTGGGTCCTGTATGAGACTCCCAAGCGTGTCTGATATTTTTGTCGCCGCGTGACCCTGTGCCTCCCATCACAAGACCACCTCTACACCTACACATGATCATGCTCTTTGCATCTGGTGGGCTAGTCGCACTACAAACTGCTGCCACCGGCCTAAACCATCACTGCGGAACTGTACTCGTTGCAGTTGGAAAGTGTGCAAGAGGCACTGCAGCAGAAGGAGGCAGCATTAGTGAATCGCAAGGGTTTACTGTACCTTGCCGACAATGCCAGGCTGCGTGTGGCGCGGGTGTCCAGGAATACCAAACCACGACTTAGCTGGGAGACACTGCTATTCATCGTACTTCCCGGACCTTGCACCAACAGATTATCATCTCTTCCATTCCCTGGACAATAACGTTCGTGAGAGATTCTTCGCCAATGAGGCAGACTTGCGGCAGGCACTCACGGCCTTCTTTTCGTCCAAGAGTCCCAGTTTTATCTCTAGGGTATTGCGCAGTTGCAGAAACTTTGGCAAGAGATTCTGGATGCCGATGGGTATTACTTTGAAGACCAAGGGTGAGTGACATTTTCTACATTTCTGTTTTTATCAAAAACGGCAGGATTTTTTTGGTTACCTTATAGATGAAAGAGAGACGGAGAGAGATGAGAAAAAAGAAAAGATACAAATGATTTCTTTTCTGTAGAGTCACTCTAATCTATGATCCAGTAATTTATGAGTAGATCATTCTAACAATTTTGAAAAGGCTCGGAAAAACATTATTGCAAATCAGCACATGATGCGTTCTCCAAAAATAAAATTAACAAATCTAAATACAAATATGTTAATGTACCTTACTAACCTGCATTTACCAAATAGGTTAGGTAATATTTTAAAAAACAACTGTTTTGTACCGGCGTTAAATGCTTCCAAAACAATGTAAAAAAATACGCAATAAAAAAGCTGTTTCACAGATGCAAAACACAAATCTGTTGATTCTGAGGTAACATGTAGTCAGTATTTTGAGGGGGGGTAGGGGGAGCCAACCTGGACCCAGGCGTTTTTTTCTTTTATTGGAATTTTTCGGATTTTAAAAATAAAATGTCAATGCATGTACATGTAAGTCGGTAGCGGTGTGACTGCTGTGGAATCAGGAGGCTTGGAGCGGGTCTATGCTGTATGGCGGTGACATCACTTCAAGGTATGTGCACTAGATTCACACCACGGCGTGGTTCGGAGCCCAAGATAATAGGTCCCATATTCCTCCATTCACAAGTGAGATTGATGAAAGTGAGAAAGAATCCCATTCAGGATGGTCTCACTGATCCGCCTAAGCGGGTCTGATTTTTTAAAAATTTCTTTGAAGGTCTTCATGGACTTTTTAAAGGCGCCTTTGGCTCAGGCCAAACGGGAGAACCCCGAGAAAACCCATGCACAGGGTGTTTGTTCACCACAAAGTCCACATTAATCGAGGTGGAGTCGGACCAAGGACCCCACGTACCGTGGCCCGAGCAGGATCTGAATTGCTGCTCAACCTTCCCAGTGTCATTTTTCCACCCGAAACACCAACCACCAGACCAAAATGGATGGAGTGCCCTGTCCTTGTGGTCCAGGCGATAACGTTGCGGATTTTGGATCGGCAGTAGGTAGGCACCAGGGTTCGAACCCCACGGCCAACAATTCTGTGTGAGGTTTTCTAGGGTTTCCCCTCAGTTTCACCAGGAGAATGCGGAATGAAGGAAGCGAACCTTAACAAAAGCCCTGACTAAACTACAATACTTCCTTGTATTTCAATATCACAAAGTTAAAGAGTTAGAAAACTTTGGTATGGGTAAGTCTAGTAACTGTTGACTTTGTCCCGTCACGTTCGAGCTTAAAGACACACATGTTCCTGCCGGGACTCGAACCCGGGACCTTCGAGTCGTTGATTGTAGATTTTAGATAGCAATATTATTCTAGAGTTATTTATAAGTAATCATTTAAAAACAAAAATTAATTTTAAAAAAACACTGTGTTTTATTGGGCTGGGCCCACCTTGGCAAACTCTGCTTGTAATTGCGGGAAGCAGTACGTAGGCATGTCTAAAAGATTTCTGTTAGTGCTCGTTATCGAACATGAAACGGACGCACAATCTGATAATACTATTTCGGGACTGCCAAAACATTTACAAGTATAACAACACTGTTTGTCTACATCTAAAGTGAATCCTAAATTATTGGAAGAACTGTATTAGAGCGTTCTAGATTATCTCTAAATCGCCAACGTAACACAGATAAAGATTATTTTACACAAAGCATAGATTTCTGTTACATTGCGAGACTGCTAATACCAAACAATAGACCTCCTCAGAAAAGTAGGTTGTGAATTGTATGATTATCTCATTATTCCTTATACATCAATATAATAATTTATTATAAAAATCGAACCGTTATTGTTTTCATTTAGCGAGCCACCGTAACATAAGTTGGTCCCATAAAACATCCCAGTATGCCGGCTACGTAATTAATGTATTTATCTATACACTTCATTCATAGCGTAAGCCATAGTGCAGTTACCGCCCATAAAATTCATTTTATCTTGTATTACTTCATTCATAGTACTTTACATCATTGTCAAAAATTGACGGTCTATATTTTCAGAACAGTTTAGGTTGGTGTTTAGTGCATGCAGCATTCGAATTAAGAAATTTTACGATGTGGATTAATGTTATTGATAAGAAAATAACGAAATAGTTCAATATTATACATTATAGACGCGAGCATGTACAGGGAGATTTTCCACATCCCTCTCAGTAATTTGCAGCGCACACGGTGTGTGCAAGTGAATAATCAACACATGCACAATGGGTTGCAAAACAGCACCGACAAAACCGCCTCGCATGATAATAAGAAAAAGATAACACAGACCATCGGGAGGTGCACAAATGCTTTATTTTGACCGCGCTATAGGCTGCTGATAGCGTGGGAAAACGAGCTTTTAGAACTTGGTATTTCCAATACTATTAACAGCACAACTGAGGCAGTATAGTACTCTCAGACTAAAATGGATATTCCAGTATTCTGCAATGGGTGCGCAAGGAAATCCTCAAAGGAAGTAGAGGTTTCCAAAAAATTCTCTAAAGTAAAGGTGGGTCGAATATTGAGACTAGCACGCAATGATAATTTTAGTTCGTTTGCTGCAAGTCGATATTTCAAAAAGATTTCCTTTGCTGAACGATTTTTTGAAAAGGTGCGTGGTTGATTAACAAACAGGAGTAGATTACATACATTTCAACGAAAGTTTGCTGTACTTTTTATCAGTAAAAGGACAGTCATTGGCCGGTTAGATGCCAATGATTACGTTTGTCATCTCTACTCACACGGAAAGCCGTCTTACTCGCGCTTATTTTGAACCACATTTACTCCAGAAAATGTTTTCCTTTGTGGAATCCCTTGCGCGTGGCGTCCATTGCACAAATTTGGAATGTACATTTTGGATAGAGCAGGTTTGTTGAAGTCTTTGAGGGTACATGCCGCCTCAGGTGTACTGTTAATGGTGTTTGAAATATCAAGCCCTAGAATTCATTTCCCACATTGTCGGCAACCTATAGCGTCAAAACAAAGTATTTGTGCACCCTCAATGATATAAACTCTTTTTCATGTCTAGAATCTCGTGAGGAAGGCTTGTCGGTGTACATCCTATATTTTTACTCGTACACATTTACATATATAAAACAAAACAAACACACAAACGAAAAAAAAGACAGTTTACATTTTTATGCCACGCGAAGATTGAAGGGACCGCTCCGAAATGCATAGAAATACTTAAACGTGTCAGTTCTGTCTGGAGACAGTACAATCTGAGTTATACATATCTACATATTAATACACCTCCAAAGATTTGCTTGAAGACTCTTCAAAATTTTCGTGCGTGCTTTTAAGTTGTGGATATCGTCAGGAATGTGTAGAAAGGTATAGAAATGGCTTAGCACTCTGTTTACCACTTTCAAATGTCGCCTCGCTGTTGATTGACCTTAGACATCTTCTGGAAGCGAAAAGTTGGGCTAACGTACTAGCAACAGAAACAGTTTTAATTTTCGTAATTATATTCTTATCGACTTTCTCATATAATACAAAAGTTTACAATATGTATATTGTGGTATTAAGTTGCGCTTAATTTATGTATTAAAAAACAATTACCCGTGTATTAAAGTTTAGTAATTGCAATAAAAGTCATCATCGGTTTTAAACATCCTGTGAAAGAAAGAAAAGCAACTGGCAGACAGAAAGAAAAATGCGGAAGTTGGCACAGAAGCACAGATGAAAATTGGTAGGTTAAAATTGCATTAGTGTCATATTAGCAAACAATTCAATAATTGTAGCAAGATTAAAACATGACACAATCAATAGTTCTAAATCAGAACGGTAAATCATCAATGCGTGACCAAGCGTAAATTTATAAATGTCAAAAAAATGCAAATACTTTAAATTCCATATTGGCGTGTGGCCAATCAATCAGTTATAACTCCTAAAGGTCAAGAAACAAAAAAGTTTTAAAAACTGCTACAGAAATTTAGTTGTAAGCCTTTAATATATAGAACTCAGAGTTCAGTCATTAAGCAGTTTACAACAAAATATCATTAGAATAATAAATAGTATACAAAAAACATGTAAAACTTAAATCGCAACCTGCCAACTCCAAGTATAGTAAATAAATGCAAGTAAAATACTAATATTAAGTTGAATTGCCAGTCTCTAGCTATACAAACGTAAAATAAATTGCACAGTGTGTTAACGCCAAAGTTGAAATAAGATTTAGTACCCAAAAATGAAAGAAGCTTACGTTGTGTATGATTAAACGTTGTACTTTAATTTCTCACTACGCCCAACTTAGGCAATCTACACAACTACTTCGTACATTAAGAAGGAACATGTATTCTTTACAGATGTTATAAGATAAATACTTTGCCTCCAATCGTCCTGCGCCCAAGGCTTGGGCAGGGGACTGAAGTTTTTTTCTCAGTCACGTTAGGTGAATGGATGCTAATGGGTTTTCTCGTATTGAGATTAGGCCACATTACTTCCTTGTTCAGTTCTAAACGCGTAGTAAAACTGTTAAGACACACGGGCAATAAATTATTTTTTTACTGGGGAGGAAATAAATGATATGCTGTAGCTAGATTAAGCTTTTCGTGAAATGTCACTAAAGAATGCTACAGAAATATGCTGAATTAACATTTTAGATGGAAGATTGAGCTTTTAAAGAATGACGTATTGTGCATGTAAAAACACAACTCCATCGTGCTACTCTTTCAAACTTCAGGAAAATTCTTCTTTTTACTGTAATATTTTGGTGATTAGTAAATATTTAAATACTGTAATTTGGTAGTCAGTAATTTTCAGTACACTACATATTAATTTATTATACTTTGGATGAGAATAATTTTGTAATTGGTGTCTCTGCATGGGAACAAGCACAACATACGGAGCGTGTGATTCATTATGTTTTACTTATGTATATAAGGATTTTCTTTCTATTAGAAACATGCGTACACTATTTCTGTTCTTGATTTGTTTTTTTTTTCCTTCTCTCTCAACGCGACGATTCCTCAGTAGTAAAGTTTAATTCCTAAGAGACTACTTACGTCTGTGCTTGTGGGGATTGCCAGGTGGTCACTTTAGGATGAAAGAATGGTCTTTGTTTTATTATCTTTACAAATGTTATAACTCATAACTTTTCACAATGTTGATCGGAGTTTATGGGGATTAAATATTGCAAATAGGATTATTTCCCCAAGGTTATTTGCATATTCACGGGAACTGGATTGCATGGTACAAGTCGTAAGTTTTAGTAAGAACTGTATTCTGCAGAACAATTGTAAATCTCTAAGAACATTCCTAGTATATAACTGGCGGTAGAACATAGATTCAGTTACACATTAGTCTTGTGGTTGGAACGTATGATAATAAAGAGATTATAGCGTCGCTCGTAAATTATAAAAGCGCCCGTCTTAGTTTTGGTGTGGTATGAGTAAAGTATTTGCGTTGTTTCCAGCATTCGCATGTCACAATCATTCGATATTTTTACTGACATGGCTTGGGGACTCACGTAGAAGTCTATAGTATATAGTCTACGCTTGCGATGAAACTTACACGACCTAATTAGACTAACCTCGGCACGTACGCCAAGGTGCGAAAGAAATAAAGAGTGCTTAAGAGCAGAAATATACCCTGCTAAGTTAAATGATCTCGCTGTTGCTGATGGGCATAATTTAGAAATAGCAAATTAATGCAGACCCTTAAGTTACATGTCAAGAGAAAGAGAAGTAAGGAAATCCACAAACCTACTGTATTTTAAAATAGTGTATACTTGGCTGTATAGATCACAATAAATATTTAATTTACTATTAATCGATAATAAATAATACTTATGATTCATCCGTGGAAGTCGTTAGCAAAATAAGTACATTTTATTATTGATGTAGTCTCCCCTGCGCTAAAATAACATTATTCAGATTGTTATATTTATTTCTGTTCTAGACAACACAAGACCACATTCAATAACTTAGTAGTTTAGTTTGTTCATGAGATATACGAAAGTGGGTAAATCGATCCAAGTTTAAGATTACAGAAGTACTCGCCCTCTGAAATTGACTGCCATATTGGGTCATTCCATGACGTTGTGTGCAATATAAAATATCGAGATCGGCAAGGGTAGACTTGTCTAATGTCGAAGGCTTAGAAAAGAAAAGAAGAATAAGCAATCATCTCCATAATAAAGAGATGTTAGGTGTTACGATTTTTTCGACTGTTTGTGTTAAAAGATCGATGCATCGTCATAGGGTTCTATTGGAGATTAACTGTAGTGCTCGGATGGGTTTTTAAACGAATTTTTGTTCTTTTATCACTGCAGTACGCAATTCTTAGTGAAGCTACGTTGACAGACTACCAGTACATTGAGATATAAAGCAATGCACGGTCAATTTAAATTCTAATCAATGTTTGCTGCTTAGTTACGCATTGTCATGATAATACGTAACATAAAACTTAATAAGTTGATTGGTTGGTACGTTAAAATACTGACATAGCTTTTTATGGAGATGATGTACGCTCCAGGAAAAAGTGTTTCCACAAATTACCTTTGGATGTTTTAGAATGCCTAGATTGTTGAATGTAAACTATGGAGGTGGAAGGTTTTCTTTATATGATGGTCTGAAACGTGTTGTCCTTTATGTATATTAGGTCCAAATAATACAATTTGCCAGAGTTTTCAAACTCATGTGTAAAGTTCAGTTTAGGATAAAGCGAGTTACGGCCGTTGAGAAGAAAATAAAATTCCAAATCTGAATTATAAGCGAGGAGGGCATAGTGAACATAGCGTGTATACCTAATACACTTTAGCTGCTCTTTCTGGATTGTCCATGGTGATGTTGGTCAAAATCGGTGACAGTAGTGCTTATCCACAAATTGGAAAACATTGGGTAGTGATACATAGCGAAATTAGTTTTAATATTTGTCTCAAATCTAATGGTCTGAATTTATTTTTCAAGAAGAATGTCCTGCTAATTCAGTTGTAGTGGAGATGTACGTGTCTACCTCGTCAGTCGGAAGTTATTATTCTCTTATCGGCGTTCACTATGGTTAAATTTGAATTCTGACATCCTCACTTATTTACTGTCCACTTGAAACTGTGTTTTAATGCTTAGAATTTTTGTTAGGTTTTTAGCCGGATGTTTGTTGCCAAAAATAATAGGGTGCAATTCTATCCCCTAATGTTCCTTGTACCACGTTCAAATGTAGAAAGGTTTTTCTTAAGCATGGCATAATTCCCGCTTTGTGCGCACCCATATCACTATTTCCAGGAAACAAAAGTTACTTCCCAGATCAGGGGTGTACGAAGTAAGTTGCAACTGTGGGAAGAAATACAGAAATATGACAAAACTTTGCCTAACGGTTAGAATTAGAAATCATTAAATTTACGTCGACTTATTTAACCCGGTGTCTTGGCTTTCCAAACATTTCCTATCAGAACTGCACAAACAGTATTGAACGGAGGGGGAGGTGGGAGCCTGAATCAAACATGGAATAGGGAATTGTACATAAAGCTTGCGCTTCTTTCATAAAAGAAATACTTAGGAAAAGCAAACCATAACAACATCTTCCA
>JAGDQP010007942.1:21673-41656 GCA_022664845.1 Lepisma saccharinum | reverse complement strand
TTTTAGGATTTGTCTTTTTTTTATATATAATGTCAGTATCTGCTAAGTTTTTTTTGTACATTCACATTTTTTTTCTATGTCCAGTGATAAAAGTAATGAGTTTCAGAATGTAATTATTTCCTTCTTTGGTATCATCTCTTCTATATGTGTGGGTGGTTGGCAGGTCTTTTGTCTCCACAGTAGGGTGGTTGAGTGGAGACCCTTCTGTGTTTCTTTCTTCATGTATCTTTCTACTTTCGTGGGACAAATCTCGGCGGAAGTCCTCTTCTATTTTTTTCTATATTTCAATCCTTATATTTTATTATTGCTTCAGAAAATCGCCCTGAATTAAGTTTTTCCTGACGCAACACAAGATCTTTACGTTTGGAAGTGTTACCATAGACAATGACATCTGTATCCGAATAAATCGGT
Organism: Lepisma saccharinum; assembly: GCA_022664845.1. NCBI lineage: Eukaryota > Metazoa > Arthropoda > Insecta > Zygentoma > Lepismatidae > Lepisma > Lepisma saccharinum. Next base: position 41,245 of record JAGDQP010007942.1, on the reverse strand, counting down.
TCGACATAAGGTATTTCAGAATTCACATTGCCCCGACTGTGATTTTCTTCCGCTTTACGCTTTACTTCAATCAGTGGCCATTCATCGCTATTTGTTTCTAAAACATCCCCTTCGCGAGAGCTTCTGCGTGTATTACTTAACGTGTCCCTCTGCTCAGCTACTTTACGCACCCTCGGATTTCGTGTTCTATAATTCAAGAAGATAAGTGGCAAGAACTCATAGTAAAGGAACATATACTCGCTAAAATTAAGTTGATCCACCTTTTAATAGTAACAGCAACCAGAGTTGATAGTACCAATCAAGCCTGAAGTCAAATTATTCAATCCACAATAGAAATGGCACAACACATCAGTGGACATTATTATCAAACATTACTACATTTCCTACCTTACGCAGCTTCTATGGTTACAAAATCTTCAACAAGTAATAATACGCTTTTATTCAGCACTGTAATCCAGCATCTTCGGTACAAATCGTACAATTCGCTTAAATATCAGTCGTGCCTTTCAAACATACGTTAACATTCTTGACATTTTATTTTCGGTTCTAAAAGAAAAAAAGGTGCTCAAGTTGCTCATGAAATACTACAAGGTGTTCGTTCATTGAAAAATAATAAGAAGAAAGAATATATGGAACTTGAACAATTACAGAGAACTGTTCAGAAAAGAAAGAGTAACCTTATTACTAACTTTTCCAATAAGAACGATAAAATACAGTGAATGTAAATTACATTTTGTATAACTTCTTAAATTTTGTGTAGTTTCTGAAATTTTCTGTACATTGTCAAAGTAATAAATGTATTTGACCATACCCCATCCAGGTCCAGAATTGAACATACATTTTAATTTCTCCTTTATTAACAAAGCTCTGAACTGTTACTGAAGTTTGTGTTTTTCGTAATATGTCATTCATTATGTATGTCCATTCAAAACATTTCACAAAATTTATAAATAAATATTGTTTTAATATCACAATTTTAATATAAGTTCTGTTCAATTCTGGACTTTACCGGCCCTTTGGTTGGGGACTTTAACACACACACAAATGTAGTCTTACACTCACTAACTAACTAACTAACTAACTCTATGGCTTATGGAACTCGCAAGTTCATCGCCGCAGTAACAAACGTTCGCCATTGGATTCTATCCTGGGCAGTATCAAGCCAGTTTTCATCACGAACACCTACTTCTCGAAGATCTCTTCTAATATTGTCCTCCCAACGACGTCTCGGTCTTCCCAATGGCCTCTTTCCATCGGGCCTTCCAACCAGGATTGAATATAATCTTCGTTTTTCCCCCATCCGAGCTACATGCCCTGCCCACCTTAGTCGTCTCGATTTCATTATTTTTACAACATCTGGTGAATCGTACAGTCCGTGGAGTTCTTCATTATGCAGTCTCCTCCACTCTCCAGTCATCTCGTCCCGTTTTGGCCCATATATCTTTCTCAAAACCTTATTTTCAAATACACGTAATTTATGTTCATCTGCTAGGGTCGTACTCCAACTTTCGCAACCGTAGAGAATTACCGGCAGAATAACCGTTCTGTATATTTTTAATTTCAATTTCCTTGATATTAATCGCGATGCTAGAAGTTTTTGGACTGAGTAGAAACATGCGTTCCCCGATACTAAGCGACTTTTTATTTCTTCCGTGACCTCATTTTTGCTTGTTACGTATGCTCCCAAGTATTTAAATTTGTTTACTTTCTCTATGACCTCATCCCTAATTCTTATGTTTTTAATTCCTTCATTCCCTGTGCTTCGGCTTGTTACCATGTATTTTGTTTTATCTATGTTTACCTGTAGACCTATCTCATCGCACGCTTCTACTAAGACATCGGTGTTGCTTTGTAGTGCATCTATATCGTCCCCTATTAAATCTACATCATCCGCGTATACAAACAGTTGATTCAAACCATTCAATGACAGTCCCTTTTTGTCCCCTTTAATTTTTAAAATCGCATATTCTAACGCGAAGTTAAACAGTAGTGGTGACAAGGCATCGCCTTGTTTCAATCCGTTGCGAATCTTGAAACTATCTGACATATTATTACCTATCCGTACTCTGCTTATGGGGTCGCTGAGACACATCTTCACTAGTTGGACCAATTTTTTCGGTATTCCAAATCGTATCAGGATACTGTATAACTTTTCCCTTTTGATAGAATCATATGCTTTCTTAAAATCAATGAATAGCTGATGAACCGTCCCATTGTATTCCCATTTCTTCTCCAAAATTTGTCTCAAAGCAAAAATCTGGTCCAACGTGGATCTATTTCTTCTAAATCCACATTGGTGATCTCCAATTATTTCATCTACGTATACATTTAGGCGTGTTAACAGAATATTACTTAATACCTTGTAACAAGTTGGAAGTAACGAGATTCCGCGGTAATTATTGCATTCCGACTTATCGCCTTTTTTGTAAATCGGAACAATTATTGATGTTTTCCATTCCTTTGGGAGCTCCTCCTTTCTCCATATAGCACTTATCAATTTATGTAGTTCCTTGGTTAGTGCCGTTCCTCCTGTTTTAATTAATTCGGCTGGAATATTGTCTATTCCTGGTGATTTGAAATTTTTCAATTTCTTAACCGACATTTCGATCTCGATCTCGCTAGGTTCGGGAATCCACGGTTCTGCGGTATGGATTTCAAATTCCTCTGTTTGTTCCCCGCTGTGTACATTAAGAAGTTTGTCGAAATAACTTTTCCACACATCGACAATTTTAGTCGGATCCGCCTGAAGATCTCCACGTTCATTTCTAATCATTCCTAACCTCGGCTGGTAACCTTTTCTTAACGAGTTTACCCCTTTGTATAGATCTCGTATGTTATTTGTCTTCCCGTTTTCCTCATTCTCCTGAATCTTCTGCGTCAGATATTCTCGCTTTTTGTTTCTGAACCCTAGTGTGGCGTTTCGTTTCGCGTTACTGTAGTGGTTGGTATTTGCTTCACTCACTGGTAATAAAAATTATGGATACTGGTTTCACGTCAGATAGTGTCTTTTAGTAGCTTTTTCTCTATTTTTTCTATTTTTTTTTAAACATTTTAGTCTACAAAGTCTCCTTTTATGACCTACTTGCCTGTTCCTATTCCTGGAGAGGGGAAAAACTGATTAAATTTTTATTCACATATATTTATTCATTACATTATCAGTAAATTCCAGAGTTCACGTGAATTTAGATCCTTTTTAAATTAACACTCCAAGTCGCCAGTTGGGTATTACGCCACCACGTCATGGTCAAATCTCTTGCGTATATAGAATCAGTACAAGAACCCCTTCAGGGTAAAGGGAAGAGTGACCCAAGAATTCTACTCCCAAAAGAAGTGATATCCATTTTGCGAGTGACTTTCTTTGTGCCACTATGGCGAAATTGTTTCATTTGTAATAAAATTAAGAGACTTAGTAGTAATTATCCTCCCTTCCCCCGTAGTGACACAAAGAAAGTCACTCGCAAAATGGATATCACTTCTTTTGGGAGTAGAATTCTTGCGTCACTCTTCCCTTTACCCCGGATGGGTTCTTGTACTGATATCACTTATTTTGTAAGGCTGCATATTAAAAAGTAAGTGCATAGTCTTCATACAAAAGGTCGATTTTGGACCATGGCAGGCTCCATATTTAAAAACGGTAACTCCTACAAAAGAAAAAGCATCAATTTGTCTCTACGAGGCCCGTAATTGACCCCCTAAAACCCCCTGGTACCAACCATTTTTTGCTAAAGCAAAAAGACAAACAGAATGACAGAGGCCCTTTTCTATCATTTGTGAAAATTTGTGATTGGGCTAAAATAGTCATAACCTTTGAACCCCATCACCGATTTTGACGTGTGATACGCCGTGTGAAAGGTATTGAAGCGTACGGTAGATTATGATTCTAACATGGTAACAGTAGACCTGAACTCAACATACCTGTGTTCAACGCTTTCTACTATGTTGCTGAGGTTAGCACCAGGTTTTTAAAACTGTGTCGGTTAATGTGCAAGGCCACCGCTAGGCATCGCTCCTGTCCGTTCTCCAGGTATTTTTATATAGCAAACTTTACAGTAAAAGTTCGATTTCTTTTTAAACAGCTCTTGTGGTGTTAGTAGTAGTAGTAGTGTGAGTAGATTGTAGTTGGAGACGAGGAGTTAAAATTCTTGTGGTAAAAAGTCTGATCCAGTAGGGCTTTGAGCACTAATCTCTGGAATTTAGCTAAGGCAGCATACCACCTTTTACTTGAAAGATTTACACGTTCAGAGTCCCCTCTATTATTTGGGCCTGTTTGTTCGAATTTGTGCCAGGGTACAACAAGCAGGTTGAGACTAGAGTGACAGTTTGGATGTTCGGTTATAGGTGGGTAACATTGGTTAACCAGACTACTGGAGACTCAGAGTGTATGTACACTTTGGTGCCAGAGGTAGTTAAATATAGGCATCCTGGAAGTACAGGCGAGACTGGAATCGGTTGTTTGGTGTTGTTAAAACGACATCTAGAATGATGTAAAGTGAAGATTTTGTTAATACAAGAATATCCACTGCTGGATTAAGCTATTTGGGGGGCCTCGGGTATTCAACTCCCACTCTGGGTTTAAAGACTCTTAGGGCCCCTGTTACCTATCCTCTACAGTAGTAAATATTTGACTCTTAAACTAACATTATTGCCAGTAATAATAGCCAATAAAATTTTATTGCACTCTACAAGGTAACCGAAGTACTTTTGCTGGGACACTTGAAGGAAGGACCCCCACCCCCTTTCCTTTATCTGGCTCAAGGAACGTGTGTTTATTGATAGATGTGGACAAAGTAAAATGAGCTACTCTCGTATCCAAATCTGCTTCGGATTTAAAGGTCGTGTTTGTTGGGAGAGAAAATCTGTACATCGGAGGTAAACTGCACTATGTCACTTTCTTGTCAAACTCGATCTTAGTACATAGTTTAGTACTTTTAAATATGCTCTTTCTGAAGGTATACACAATTATGTCATTGTTGATTTTGTAGAAGTATTGGCAATGTATAACACTATGTCGCAAGGAATATGAAAAGAGCTTGCTTGCTCAAATCCAAATTTATGAACTGATCTCGAGTTTTTCCAAAAGCGACATATGTAGTTTACCTCCGAGATACAGAATTATTACAGATGAAAACCCGGTGTAGGAAGTTGGGATTTAAATGTCGAGGTTTTAGATGAGGGTAAATGCTAACGGTGTTAGGGTTAGAGGATGAAGAAAAAGGTCAATAGAAGCGCAAATAACCGCGTGGGGTCTATGTAGTCAGGATTGTTTTACATGGCTTGTGGGTTTTTGGTGCCAGCTAGACGATAAATATACATGACTTGTGGGACGTAAGGCGCTTACTGAATATCTCGATTAGCTGAGATTGTCCAAATAATCTTGAAGCTTTACGAGAACTTCATGTTCATCGTTGTTTGAAATTGATTGGTTGGTGATTTATATGAGGAATTCAAAGGCGGTACTGGCAGAAATAACTTCGAGATGTAGCGTTCGAGAGGGTAGTGGGTCTTCATATTGTGGATTTAAAGTGCCTTGGAGTTTCCGGAAAGGGACGGTAAATGCCTCGAATAAATTGATTCAAGTTGTAGCGAAATAAGTGGAAGTACTGAAAAGAATGAGTGGGGCGGGGGTCTTCGAAGCAAATCGTATATACTTAGACAATCTTCCGAAGTTCGTGTAAAACAAATAAAAAGTTTATAGAGCTCTTACCAGGCACATATCTTTTTATCAGTGTATCAGCAAATAACATAATGAAAGTTGGTAAGGAACGCCGAGAAAACGCCATTTGTGTTTTGTGAAAATACGGAAGTACGGTAAAAAATAATTAGTGTTTTTCAGTAACATAGTGATTCATAAAATATTTTTCAAGCTGTGAAATCTTATATGATTTGGCTAATAGTAGCAACATTGGTACTTAAACTGCCATAATTAATTATAATAAAGAAAGACCTGAAGTCAATGTGCAATATTTTACACACGTGCTTGTGGGTGTGCTACTAGGGTTATTTATTACTGAATTCAAATTAATCTGGGTTATTGATATGTTAAGCAAATATTCAGATATCTTAGGTCATCTTTAAACTGTTCCTCTATTTTGAATCTTGGTTTTGTACATGGTGCACATTGATTTCGAGACATGTATAAAGAAGTAGATTGATATGTTGCCGATTTCTTGCCAGCTTGGTACCTAGTTGTACTGTATTAAATACTGTTACATTTTTTTAAAAGTACATAGTTTTGAAAATATTTGTTTATTTTTTATACAGTTTATTTTCAACTATCCCTGGAAAATCCGCCACTGACACCTTTTAGCTATGAATATTAGTGTGTACTTTCTTGTACGCGAACCCCTCAAACACGACCCACAACTTGCATTGGGCTGGGGTCGGGTTTGCTATAAGGCCAATGAGCTGGGGAAAATAGAAAGTTCCGCACATTCTGCTGAGTAGTCTTGGCCTGTTGGACTGGTGCCGAATTCTTCTGGAAGCTTCATTGCTGGTCTTTGAACAACACTTCGATGAGGTCCTTCACAACTGGCTCTAATACGGTGTCTTGGTATCTTTGGCGGATGTTTTCATATCTGACTGACAGAGTTGGAGTCTGAACCATGACTTGCGAGAATGAAGCCTCGTTAGGATCCTTGGAACTTTCACATAAACTTCTCGTAAGGCTGAGGCATAAACCCCTGTCATTTTGGTGGTTTAAGGATTCCTCAGTACTGAAAAACTTGCGTAACTTATAAAGGCTTTTCGATTATTATTTTTCTCTCTTTCTCTGGTGCTTCAGCTTAGGATGAGGAAGTGACCTGTATTCAACCATTGGCTCTCGCTCCTGGTTCATTCCTAAGAATACAGAACGTGGGCTTCTTGACGCTTTTCTTAGAAGCCCACACAGAGTGTTTACCTTGAGGTTAGTGAGTTGAATAATTCGGTGAAAACAAGCCAAAAATCTGTTTTGAAGACATAGTTAAATGGTCTTTCTCTCATTAAAGGATATCCAGAAACATCGTGCGTTCGAAAACGATCATGCTCATTGAGCACATGTTTATTTCCAACTTGCTTGCGGCTGTAACACAAGTTTATAGCACTTCTACACCAGTTGCTTTACAAACAAAAGAAAGTTAGAAATCAATCTATTATATATTTTTTCTTTCTGCGGTAGAAGTGTCCAAGAACTTTTTTTTACATAAGGTATGAAATTGGCTATTAGCCCAATAATAACACCGGCTATTGGACCATATTATCCCTTGAAAAAGCGATAGATAGCACTAATACCGGAATTCAAACACCGTCAGATAATAATGTATTTTGTCGGTAGGCCACTATTTACAATCATTTTCCGTTGTATTAGGGAGTAGAAGTAAGAAACTAAATATTTTCGCAAATTTTCGAACGAGCTAAACAAATTCGTGTTGATGCATTAGGAGTAATAAAGGGGGCATGTTTGTTCTTATCTCCGAAGACGCATGCAATAACAAAGTTAAGGATATTCTTCCCTCTTCTAAGTACGAAGAAGTACCCAATAATAGGTTTATTTTTTTTTAAAAGCGAATAAAACAGACCAAACAAAATCCACGTATTCTTAAGGATTATATAAACAAAAGCTTTAAGTACCGAATTCATCGTTATCCATTATGGGCTATATGAACTTCCTAAAGTTTATAACAAGTTCACGTTGTCCGAGTCTAGACGCCAGTAGTAGTTATTGATGATCCCTCGTCGATTGGACCCGAAAGTTCTACGAGTGGAGAGGGAAAGAAGAGTTTTCGGAATAAAACCGCTGTTGGGTGAAGAATACGTGCTGCAACCAACCACCACACCAACGAGACACATAGTGTTCCAGTGAGCTTCTCAGGGGTCGTCCTGCACTGCTGCTAAAGATCGGAAAAGAGACAAATCGATAAGAAAATGACCTCCCCGCTAGGAGACCGATTCTCTCTATTGCCTCTCGATGAGAGGTAGACACCCAAGAGTGTATCCTCTTGATATGAGAGGACAGTCACTCAACGAGAACCTCTCTGTAAGAGACTTGTTTGATCCAAAGGAGAACTCTTAATGAGAGTTCAATCCCCTGGTTCAACGACCTCTCAAATAAAGAGACCGCCAAACCAAATTATTCGCCTCTTAACAGAGACAAAAATAACTGGGAGGAACCTCTCGAAAGGAGGGGGGATTAATCTATTCAAAAATGACCAACCAATAGTTGTTGATGCACATTTATTTCGTGCTTCAGTTCAGTAATCTGGTTTACACAACCACCTTGGTCGGGTTATCTAAGTGTGTACACAAACTTTCTACAAGCATCACTTTCTAACATGTAATTACACAGTAAATAAATATAAACTATAATAAAATTAATACTGTCCTTTCTCCTTTCTTAATATGCTTAAACTTTATTTAAAAATATAAGAATAACTGCGGGACCAAATTACTGCATTTCACATGGTTGCGCGCCATCTCCAAAACTCCACCATAGACACCGACTGCTACACCGGTACAATACAGACTAGCATGTGGCATCCGAACGGGCTCCGCATCCTAGGACCGTTCGTCATGCACGCGCGGCTACTGTACTACTTGCACTATACTTCCTACATTTATTCGGCACAATGAACATTGGCTCACTCTTGACGGGCTTCAAGATTCTTGGTAGGTCTACAAAGCCGTACCCCTAGGTACTGGTGCCTTAAGCAGATCTCGCCACGGACGGTAAGCTTCTAATATAGGGTGTTTTATCCAATCCAGGTCTGGAACTATTTCTTCCCACACAGAGAGCACAGCAATTTGAGGACTAATGCTGGAGTGTTCACCCCAAAACAGTAATGGGAGTCTCGGATATGTTTATTCTTGCAACTTTGGTGCTTAGTTGGGACCTTCGATGATATTTCCTTGTTTTCAGGGGGACATCTCCTTGACCATAGCGGCGGCTCCTCTCTCTTCGTCGACGGCATATCCTTTCCTGAGCGTATTCCTCCCATCGGAGTCTTCAAGCAAGTCGTTCATCCGACATTGCACACTGTTAATACTCAGAGGGTTGCTTAGACATATGCTGTCAGCAGCTACAGCCTGCAGCGCCATGACCCATCTTTCGTGTTCCTCCTGACTTAATCCCTCTCTAAGAAGGTCCCAATCGTCAGCATTCTGGGTCAAAGCGTCATCCCAAACTCGCAAGTCTTCTTGGACCTGTTTTTTGTTCACATCCACATTGACATACCCATAAACAATTTTCCTCCTGAGGCTTTCCTTCCTTACAATTAGATCTTAGTTTTTCCATTACATAAGATTCACTTTTCACACCTTTCCCGTCGTCTGAATCCAACTGCTTCAGGCCTGGCATCTTTGCTGTCCGCTCTGTTTATCATTGGAATCCTCACCGTCATACCACGTATCTCGAAAGTTGACTTCGCTTTTCATAAAATCTATCTGGGTTCCACGGTCTGAGAGCAGATCCTTTCCTAGGATGAGATCGTGGTTCAATCCTTGGACTATTAAAACGCGATAATACATATTAATATTTTCTATAATGATAGGCCTGGGTGAGATTCTGGACCTCCCCAGGTGGCGGATAGGGGAAGGTTCATCAGGTATGATGGGTACCAGGTAACCCCGGGGCGGGCCAAACTAGCACTGCTGCCTTGCAGTTAGTAGAGGAATCTACGAAGGCTAGGGGAAGAGGACCCCGACAGAAAACTCGTGGTCCTCCAGGTTGGGGGTTGTGCGCAAGGCTAACAACCTTGACACTAAAAGAAAAACCGTTCATAAAGAGAAAACAGAACCTCGGAATAACGGAAGAAATTCAATGGATGCGACAAGGAAACGGAGAGAGGATTTGAGTCTGAGGAAGATTCAGAAACATATCAATAGTAAAGGTATATGCCCCCACGGAGATTAAAAACAGGGAAACAGAAGAAATATTCTATGCAGATCTTGAAAAAGTATACAATCAGATACCCAAATACGACACCGCTTTAATAATCGGAGATTTTAATGCGAAGATAGGAACAAAAGACACAGCAACAAAGCTTAGAGCAGAGCACTCACTTCATGAAAACAGCGATAAAAATGGACACATGCTCATACAGTTTGCAATAGAAAACAAGCTGATAATCAAAAGCACCTGCTTCCCACACAAAAAAATACATCTGGGAACATAAGTCACCGGGGTGCACGACAATCAACCATATCGATCCTGTACTAATCAGCAATAGACACTCGAAGCTATAGGGGCTATAATTGCGATTCAGATCACTAATTAAAGCCAAGCTCCGAGAAAAGACTAAAATATAAGGAAAATATAAAAACCAAGTGGGACATAGACCAACTACGGAACAAGGAAAAGGAGGAAGATTGCAATGAAAGAATAAGAAGAATGGTCATGCGAAGATTAACGGAAGGAGAACCACCAACGATACAGAAACAGTGGAATAGAATCAAAGAAATAATTACAGAAGAAACGATAGGACGACAAAAAGGAAGAAAAGACAACAACGGTTCGACGAAGAATGTCAGGTATCAATCCAAAAGAAAACGAAGCAAGGAAAAGAACGCTGCAGAGAGCACCAAGAGCGAGTTTAGAAGTCTACATGGAAGCGAGGAAGCAAGCGAATAAGATATGCAGGCAGAAGAAACGAGAAATGATAAATTGATGGATGGAAGGGATCGAAGAGATGAGCGGAAAAAATGAAACAAGGAACCTTTACGCAGCAATCAAGAAGACAAGCAAAGGCAGACCCAACCGATCGGGTGCAAAAATAAAAAGTGAGAGATAATAGCAGATGAACAGGGAATCTTGACAAAGATGGACAGAACACTTTAAGGAACAACTTAATCTCATTAAAAAAAACAAGCAAGAGGAGAAAGGGAAGAAACAGAAAACTAAATACAACCGGAAAGAAAAAAACATAACGGAAGATGATAACCAAATTGAGCCACCAAACGATGAAGAAGTAGAATAGGCCATCAAGAAACGCAAAAACAAGGCACCAGGTGAGGATGATATAACAAGTGAATTAATAAAACACGCAGGTATAGAAATGACGAGAGCGATAGGCTGTTTTAAGAAGAATATGGCAGGAGGAAACAATGCCACGCAAATAGAACACAGGCGTGTACTGTATCCAATACACAAAAGAGACTGCTCAAACTACAGAAGAATAGTATTACTAAACACAGTATACAAAATTTTCGCAAGCATACTTAATATGTTAAGGGAATACCCAGAGAAGACAATAGGAGAGTATCAGGGTGGATTTAGAAGGAACAAAAGCACTACAGACCAACTGTTTGTCATGAGACAGGCAATAGAAAAATGTCACGAATACGGAATAGATCTGCACATTATCTTCGTAGATTACAAACAAGGTTCGAAAGCATAAACAGGGACAAACTACTACAGGCACTAGAGTACTTCAAGATCCCAAATAAGTTGGCCAATCTAGTTAAAATGACCCTAGACCAAACGACTGCAAGAGTAAAGATAGGCCACATAATAGAAGAATAATTTCGGTACAGAAAGGAGTAAATTAAGGCGATGGACTACAACCTTATTCATAATAGCATTAGATATGACAATACAGGGAATAGACAAAAGAGGCACAATAATCAGCAAAACGAGTCAAATATGCGCCTATGCAGACAACATATCGATACTGACAATAACAGAACAGGACCTAAGAAAACTTTATGAGGAGCTGGAGAGAGCAGCCACCCCATTAGGACTAGAAGTAAACACTAGTAAAACAAAGTACATGCAGATAACATCACACAGGAACGATAGTAATTTGTAATAGGAAATAGAACATTGGAGACGGTGGATAAATTCAAATACAATAGACAATGGAAATAACCTCACGAACACAATCAGGGATAGAATTCTAGCAGGAAATATGCTAGCTTACTATGCAAATATGCAACTACTATAAAATAAGAACATCAGTAGAGAAACCAAATTGAAAATATATTAAACGACAATAAGACCATATAGTGCGAAGCTATAAACACTCGAAAGAGAATGCAGAAAAGTTACGAATATTTGAGTGCAAAATAGTACGTAAAATATCAGGACCAATAAGAGAAAATAATGAATAGAGAATCATAAATAATAAAGAAATAGAAGACAACCTGGGAAGGGAAGACATCGTACTATTTATAAAGTCACAACGGATACGCTGACTAGGACACACAGAAAGAATGAAGACAGGAAGACTGCCAAAGAAGATAATGCAGGAAAGGGTATTCTCCAGTAGAAGAAGAGGCAGACCTAAGCAAAGGTGGCTAGCAGATGTGATACAGGACCTGAGCCTAATGGGAGTAAAGGACTGGAAAGAAAAAGCGAAGAACAGAGAGGAGTGGAGGCATCTGGTGTATGAGGCCAAAGCCCACCCAGGGCTATAGTGCTGTATTGTAAGGTAATAATGACAGGCAGTATAATTTCTCCATTTACTTTGGTTTTCCTGGTGCCTGAAAAATTGATGAGAGTAACGTCTTTCCTTGGATTTACTCGATCCTGCTGCCTTCTTCCCATAACCTCTCAGAACAAAACGTCACTTCGGATCCAGTGTCCAGAAGTCCATACACTGAAGCGTCGAGAATCTTTACAGGTATAGGTAGTACTTGTCCTCGCTTTCCTTGTACTTTCTTCTTGGCATACATCCTTCCTGCATTCACTCCCTTCACATTCACTCACCCAAAACACTCTTGATATACAAGAAAAATCAACACTATAAAACTCTCCTATAATACAACTATGCACATCGTGGTTTAAGCCCTTTTCCTCGAGTGAATTTCCACTTGTCCACATCGCCCGATTCTCGGACCCTCAGATCCGGGGGTGTGGAATCGTTTTTTGGTTCCTTCCCTGTGGTCTGATCAGATTTGGATTCAACATTTCCTTCCTTTTTGTGGGGGGTGCTGTTTCTCCATCGGAAGAGTAGAGACGTCGCCACAGCTTGTCATTCCTTCAATTCCTGGGATATTCCTCTATATCGACGAGAGTGTCTTCTCTTTTCTCTATTGGGGCTTTGCTCGTGGTCACCCTCCGAGAAACGCTGGGGGTCTTCATTTCCCAAAGATGGAAGCGGCGTTACTTCGTTTACTTGCATACTTCCCGTTTGCTCTTTCTTGTGAGGCTCATTTTACGTTTTCCTCGGAAATAGTGGTATCCTCTCGTATTCATCGGAAGCTGCCTCGAGTTTCCTCACTGTCTCTAAAACTTTAATGATGGTTAGCTCCGATAGAGTAGCGAAGATTCTTTGGGCAGATGTACGCGGGTTGAATGGTGATGACCTGAGTCGAGCTACCTTAGCACTGGTTATATCTTCAGAGTGGTAGTACTGTAGGAACAATCTTCGGAAACTTTCATAGTACCAGAATTTGTCTCGGCTGGAGCTAAACCAAGTAAGGGTAGGACTCTTAGGGACAAAGGGTAATATCTGTAACCACTGCAGGCTTGGGATGTCTACTAAGAGAGTTTCACTTTCGCATTGAAGAATGAAAGCTTCTTCTGACATGTCATTGCGATTCGCTGCATATGTAGTGAATGACCTTAGCTCTGTCAGGCGAATCTGAGAAAAACCGCTTTCACTATACCTACACCCTTCTCTGTTTTTCCAAGTTCTCTCCTTCACTCGGCGTCTCTGAATCTTTTTTCTTCTGCGCTCACGTTCATCCTCTGAATCATCCTCGCCCATGCTAAAGGAATCGATATTACTATATCTAGAGTAACCACTCACTCTGGCTGCTTTCTTTCTACCTTGTTGCAACCAGTTTTTACTCCTCACTTATGCTGAGCTCGCTTCCGAGCTAGGTGAGCACATTTGCACGCAGGGTTTCCCAGGGTATGTTGAGCTGGTTCCACATCTCTCTTTGCTTCTTGTCTGCTTCCAGTAGCTATCGTCATCTCTTCCTAGGCATCACCTTCAACTGATTCCCTGAGGGTAACACTTCCTCCAAGGCGCCGTTACCAGGTGTCGGTATCGTGGCTATTTTATCTTCTAATGCGTCGTTCTAGTTCATTGCTCCCCTCCGATGGGATATGACTCAGTGCGGTCATCTTTTGCTCGATCTCTTGCATTTTCTCTTCCACTGTTTGCTGTACCATCAGGTCCTTCTCGTCTATTTTCTGTTCCAGTTCAGATGAATTTAGCTTTTCAGTCTCTACCATTGGATTCTGTTTTTCCTCCAGAATTTTCATCCTATCCGCAACCACTTCCTTGTGCTGTGTTAGCGTCTCGATATCTTGCATTTAGCTCTATTTTGCCTACTACCTGCTACATCGTCAACAGCAAACTTGGTCTCCCATGATTGGTCCATTGACTACCATTTCCTTGGACTCAGTTTTTGGCTTAATTAAGTCGGCCGTTACCATGTATACTCCCATACACATCTGGCATACTACTTTCTCCTGGGTCTCAGTTTTTGGCTTAATTAAGTCGGCCGTTACCATGTATACTCCCATACACATCTGGCATACTACTTTCTCCTGGGTCTCCTCAAAGCACAATCGAAACGTTCTGTTTCTTCAATAGATGATGTTCGCGGATCTAACAATAGTTCCCATTTGTTGAGTACTTTGCCACATCTTCTCATGTTCGTATGGACCAGCTCATGTACAGCTTAAATATGAATAGGAGTTCAATGGAAATGCTACGACATTGTTTGGATACGTTGAAAATCAATCAAGATCGCTGCCAAGATTTAATAATGCAACTGTTAAACTTGAAAGATTAGTGTAATAACGACAATTTCCCATGCTGAGAACACGAAACCAATGACAGACTTGAAGGATAAAACAGTAAGCTCACACACAGCGTCAGTTGGTAAACCGGATCAACTTAACCAGACGCAATGTGAATCTCAACATAATTGAATGACGCTGAACTAAAATTAGAAACTATGCTTACCAAGTTGGGTTATGATATGAACAATGAGCATTTAGCTCCTCGGAAGGAAATTTGGCTGAATTGGTTGCATAAAGATTTATCCAAAGCTCTGGAGCGAGATGCTATACTTATGAAACATTTTCACTTGGCATAACTTTTTTTTTTTTGTAAGTGGTTGTTAAGAAAATATTTATGATACTGTATTGTGTAATTGAAGTTCAAACGCATTATTTATTGTAATAATAATAATTGTTCTTATGGCGATGTATATTTGTTAGCTCGATTTGTACTGGATTTCCGGATATCCTGCTATGATTAAAGATTGAGATCTGGACATTAACTATTCCTTTTTATTGATCAAGTTTACAAGCATATTTTTTAGATTGACACTACACTACTGCTGAAGGTCGGAAAAGAGACCAGTCGTTAAGAGAATGACCTCCCCGCTAGGAGATCGAATTTCTCTGGCCTCTCGATGAGAGGTAGACACCCAAGAGTGTATCCTCTTGATATGAGAGGACAGTCACTCAACGAGAACCTCTCTGTAAGAGACTTGTTTGATCCAAAGCAGAACTCTTAATGAGAGTCCAATCCCCTGGTTCAACGACCTCTCAAATAAAGAGACCGCCAAACCAAATTATTCGCCTCTTAACAGAAAGAGAAAATAACTGGGGGGGGGACCTCTCGGAAGGAGTGGGGGTTCATCTATTCGAAAATGACCAGCCAATAGTTGTTGGTGCACATTTATTTCGTGCTTCAGTTCATTAATCTGATTTATACAACAACTTTGGTCGGGTTATCTAAGTGTGTACACAAACTTTCTACAAGCATCACTTTCTAACATGTAATTACACAGTAAATAAATATAAACTATAATAAAATTAATACTGTCCTTTCTCCTTTCTTAATATCCTTAAACTTTATTTAAAAATATAAGAATAACTGCGGGACCAAATTACTGCATTTCACAAGGTCGCGCGCCATATTTAAAACCCCACCATAGACACTGACTGCTACACCGGTATAATACAGGCTGTAGCAAGTTCATAAACCGGGGTACATTTGCGCCTTATAAAATCCGGCTTCAAACATACATGCGTATTTTTTAGCCAAACACGTAACAAAAATTTTAAGTATTCAGAAACACGATTCAGTTGGTCAGCTAGCAAGAGTTAGAAGGTCAAAATTCAAATTTGCTCCATGGTAAACGCGAACAAATAAAAATCAACTTCCATCGGCGTAGTAGATATGTTCAACCCCCATTCCAATTTATTTAGCACTATCATGTACCAAGGCCATTAATATTTTTACTTTAGGTACAGAAGAAATTCTCAAATTAATGAAGAATGGTATTAATACCATTGTGTTCGAATTTGAGAATAAGCACTACATCTAAAAGAAGACCCCTAATATTAGCTAAGGTTAACGTGGACCATGTAGAAACTAATCTTTGTGCTTTCCAATCCAATGCTAAAGCTTATTAGATGACGCTTTTTTCCATGATTTTCTTCTCAAAGACGATTCTCTTCTTTTTATCTTAAATTGAAGTTAACAGATGAATTTAATTTTTAAGGCAATTTTGGCTCAGGCCGTTGATCACACATGAGTTTGAAGACTGGAAAATTGAATTATTTAGACCATTTACAGGAAGGACAATCTCAGCTGGGGCATAGATGTTTTTTTGTGGATTTTAGAGACATAACAGCTAATGGACTCGAGACAGGCCGAAGTCATTAGTTACTAAAATGGCCCAAAAATACATAATTTACAAATTTATAATTTTACAGGAAGGATAAGTTTTAAACCACTGTATAGAGAAAGCCTTCCACGTCCTCAGTTTATATTCATCAACAATCTGGAAAGTGGGAATCATCAAAAAAGTCGATAAAAGAGGCACAGTCTTCAAAACCATGTCAAACCTACCTGTTATCATTGAACATTGCCTTTGTATATAATACCGATTTGTCACTTTAAGTATCCAGCGTTAGTTTTACTTGCCTTTTACTCACTGTTGCCCTTTCTGCTAGCGTGAGAAAAACAAAATCCTTGCCATTTATGATAAAAAGAGAACCTACGTGTCCTACCACTGTCAGCGTTCAGCGAAGTAAATATTCGTTTGACCGTAAATAAAATTCTCGATTATAACGTGCAGGGTAAACCCAAGTCTCTCCAAAGATCAAGGCTTCAGATGTAAACAGTAATGAGCTTCGTATTTAGAAAGTAAATTCCAAAGAATTGATAAGGCTTTTTTTTTTCTTCTTCATAAAGTTTTGATTGTGAAGTTGGTAAGCTAAGCACCCGACCTACAGTTTTTAATGAAAGTAGTTTCCCACTCTTGCTCGCGCGCGCACTTTAGTTACGTGGACCTAAACTTCTCATTAACGATGAGCCATTTGTAGTGAAACGTAATGGGTCCATTGTAGAAAACAAACTTAATACACTCATTTTAAAGTCCGCATGCCATACTGTATGTTAAATTTCTTGGGAATGTATGTATGTATGTTTTTTTTTTTTTAATTTTATGTAATTCTTTAAAATTTATTTATGGCCTTTTGCCATCTCAGTCTTGGCCTGGAATAGGGGGGGGGGGTATGTTAAAAGGCCTGTGTCTAGTTTTGTATGTACCATTCCAGGTTGAGGCGTGACTGAGGAAAAACCTCAATTAGGAAGAGCGGCCGCTGGAATCGTTCCCAGGAACTTGTGCTTGCTAAGCCAACGCTCTGCCAACTGAGCTACGGCCACTTGATTCGTATTTCTTCATATTAGTAGTTTAGGATGTTTGCTTGATCAAATTTTTAATCCAGCTAAGTTAATAATATAGGTTTAATTGGACTTTCTGCTATATTGGCTACTAAGAAGATAGGCCAACTCCAAGTACTATTGGTATCTGTTAAGGAAAGATGGAGAAAATACATGAATTTTTCCTGTTAAACTTCGCTGCGACACGACGATTTTCCCACGAAAAGTATTGCGGAACTCCAAGGATCAGCGGAGCATATTATAGAAGAAATGTGAAATTGTTTGGGTTCGGTATGGACGTGTGACCTATTCAGTGCCAAAGAGCTTGTTAATATTACTATTAATTGGCTTGTGGGGTAATTTACACGTGAAAATAATATAGGTCTAAATAGTTGATTCCCCTTCAGTAAGCCTTGTCGCCAATCAGAGTCGTATATGATTATTTCAAGACCGCAAATTAATGCTTTAGATTCAAGAACTAACTGTACATTTTCTGGGCAGTAATTTTCAATACATTGAAATATTACCTTACAACCATTAACAAATATTACCTTACAGTATTAAGTGACGCTACAGGCCACGTGCTATCATCCGAACAATACCGGGACAAAATAAAACTATTATAGCAGTGAACAATAACCGTGAAACATATGAAAAGACGATACTGCAACTTGCCATGGTTATTTGTACACATGTTCACTGAGTAGGACTTCCCTACAATGGCATGGCAGATCCCAAACAAAGGATAAGCCAGAGATGCGAGGGGCATCCATTTTCTTAAGATAGAGCTCTTCGCGCCTCGATTCTCGCATGTCACGAGGGTACGCAATTATTATTATTTACTTTTCTCCGCCAACTTGAACGAGAATCCAGGCAGATAAAGCTGGACATCTATGATGATGTTCCTTGTTTAAAATAACTTGTAATCATTTAGACGTCACCCGTCCATTCCGGATCAGTAAAACCCATATACTGGTTTAGGAAGTAACACGCGTCAACTAGCACCAAGCACCAAGACGTTACTAGCATATTTAACCTTCTATACTTCTGAACATACTAGTTCAGACGAGGAGAAAATTGTTAACGCATTTATAAGGAGAATCCATTTTTCTCCTTTAATATTAACATAATACGAGAAACTGAGAACCTGAAACTCGTATATTATATAAACTGAGAATGAAAATCACACAAAAACTACACACTATATGTACATTTTACATGGCCAAGTTATTAACAAAAAGACTATATACAAAAATAAAAAGTATATATATATATATATATAGCGTGGGAGCAGTAGACCAACTCCTCCCTTTGGGGAGAGGCCTCATCCACTAGTGGATTGAGTATGGCTGTGATTTATTATATATATATATATATATATATACACCCTCCATTCCAAAAGAAACCGAACTTTTTAAAAAAACAAAAAAACAATGTACATTTTGGAACAAATCATTTTTATTAATCAATGTATTCCCCTTCTGCATCGATACACATATTTGCACGCTCCAACAAGTTGTCAAACGACTTCTCCATGTCCTGTATTGGAATGGTCTTTAGGACGGCGGTCGTCGCCTTCTCAATGGCTTCAATCGATGCGTGCCACTTTCCTTTCATCGCCAAATGCAGTTTCGGGAACAGATAGAAATCGCACGGAGCGAGATCTGGTGAATAGGGCGGATGATGCAAACGAATAATGTGATTTTTGACCAAAAATTCAGTTACAAGTCGCGAACGATGTGATGGTGCATTATCGTCCAAAAGAGTCCAACTGCCGATTTCTCGATATTCGGGCCGAATACGACGAATTCTTGCCAGCAAACGCTTCATGACGCCCAAGTAAAACTCTCCAGTGACTGTCTGGCCGGGCTGAACAAATTCTTTGTGGATAATTCCGATAATCCGGTTCTGGGACGGCCAGACAGTCACTGGAGAGTTTTACTTGGGCGTCATGAAGCGT
>JAGDQP010007942.1:0-21273 GCA_022664845.1 Lepisma saccharinum | reverse complement strand
ACTTGGAGCATAATCCTAAACATGGTTTGATGTTCGTTTACACTCCTCCTCATTGTTTTCTAAATCGTTTAGTTTTTCTGTAAAATTACTAAAGTGTTCTAGTCGTGTATGCGTGAACGATAAATAACTTTATATGACATGATTGCTTAATGCTAGCTTTTGAATGTAATATAATTTGTGTACGAACGAGCACGTACCCCCGGCTGCAATACCGGCACAATTTAAATTTTGCTGTTTTGAATATCAGCGTTTGAAAGTTTGAGCTGCCGTAAAGACCTAACGGCTGCAATAAAGACAGAAGTCAACTGTGACATAGAAAAATCGCTCGCGATGAGTGTGGGAAATAAAAGTACTGCAGTTGAATTGTTTATAGTAAAAAGAAATAATTATTTTATTTATTTATTGCGTTGTGGCGGTATTGCAGCCGTGGTGTGTGCCAAAATAATAGAATTCTGACTGATCAGTTCTAATCAATTGTTAATAATTCCTTTCAAATTTTCATTGCAGGTGTCCTGTTCATAGTTTCAGAGCTGGAGAATCCATTCTAATATCTAATATTCGTTCAATCAGTCAGTCAAAGTATTATGTCATGGTTATCAACCAACCTAATTTCATCGTAGTTAGAAAATTAAAATTCAGCACCATGTGGACGAGGATGTTTTTATATAGTAACCCAAATGGAAGAAGTATTGGGCGAAAATAAACATGGCACCTCTTCATAATTTTAATAATTTGCATAATTATTAAATAACTAAGGTATGTATTTTTGTTCCTATAAAAACAATATTGTACAACAGTTATTTTATTCTCGTTTACTTTTACTTTATCTAAATCATTTTCTTATCCTCGTAAAAGGATACGACAAGCATCCGAAGATTTTCAAGGGAAAAGACTTACAGAATTACCGACATCCTGTGTTTCCTTCGTTATTTGATGAGCATCATTATAAAGTTCTACGTTTTTTTCATTAAGCGATAAAACAATTCATTGAAAATTAGCGATACTTTATTTTGTCGATTTCTTCGTTGTCTGCAATTCGAATTTATTTATGGTAGTACTGTAAAAAATTACTGTATTGAAACTGTATACAAAATCTTTATTAAAACATCTCGCTGGCACAGAGGAAATATTTCGTTTCGTTTCTCGCTGGCGATTCTCGTGCATGCGCACAACAATGAAGGGCAACGTTCACTCCTGCAAGCATCAGACAATAACGCAGATGCATGGACGGCCGGAGGGGAGGGGGGCAATCCTGCGGGCGTGCCTGCACATAGGTCATGGACGATTTCAGTTTCGGGTTTCTCACAATAAGTGGATAATAAAGATTCGGATAAATGTTAAATAATTATTTCTATGTAGGAAAATTACGAAATTATAGATAAATATGTCATCTTGTCTGAAAAGGGAAGAAATATGTTGTGAAAACAAACAAACAAAATATGTCAAATTATCTCCTAACAAATTCGTTAATTTCAGTTTATTTTCATCAGATACGTCGAGATCTCACTCCGAAATTCGATCTCATGATATATAGAAATTATGAAACATATAAGTCCCGGGCCCTGGTAATACTAATGTTTATTTACAAACAGCACTGATAATTTAGAACTTTGACGTTTTATACAATGAGTGTGTGCACTCTTAACTGTTAAACGCCATTAGAACGATTCGTGAATTTCTTTTCTTTAAAGGATAGGTGAAGGATCTTTGTTCATAATTTATTTATTTATTGACTTTTATTATTAATAAAATTAGTATTGTAAATCATCAAAACAAGTTGATGGTACTTCATTGAGGAGCAAATCAAATTGCATTGATGTAACTGTTGCTAAAGTTTTGAAAGCGAGAGCATCTAGACTGTCAGACATTTGCGTATTTTTAAACCCTTTCACAATATTTTAACACTTAGTTCGCATAATAATTGAAACGATACTTTGTCTATACCCGGAATCTAGCAGAATTGAATTCTGATTCTGTGTGTTGCGCTAGACTACTAATTGTTCGGAAGTACACGTGAGTCGGATAAATGTTCTTTTATTTTACAGGCTTGAATTCATGTGAGAACACTTCTGTCTGAAGTTACATAAAGTGTTCCGTTAAACGTGTAAATGTAGTACAAATGGGACTACAAATGCAGACGTTAGTATCTTATCATTTTTCATTTCAAGGTTTAATGGAAGTCTGTTCTAATTTGACGTGCGTGAATGGCTAGTATAATTTACATTCTTTGGTGTAGTAACATTCACAATCTGTCCGTTAGGTTGTATATGAAGGACTTAATCCCCGTAGTCTATTTTATTTTATGCAGTTTAGAAAATACGAAAACTTATATCGTAATTTCTGTTGGACTTTGTAGCTGCTACAGCATGTTGTTTGTGATCTCCAAAACAAACTGAATATAATTGAAAACTTCGATCGAGGTTGCAACTTTCTAATTTCCAGAGACTTGCAGCGTCAATATTTACTAGCCCAAAAATCAAAATAGTGAAGTGATCTGCAGTCTTCACATCAGGAAGCCAACACACACACACACGTTTTAAGTTTAAATAGTAAGGTTAAAGTTGCTTTATTGTAGCCGAGTTGATAGTATAATAAACAGAAGACTTCTGCATGTGGTATATTTCACGAACTTTTTGTTCTTTTCCAGGTACAAAACACTTAACTTTGCCTAAGCTATTCATTCACAATGTCACAGCGAGTGAAGAGGCAGCAGAATAGGTCAGACGATGGCACAGGTAAATTATTTATCTTGTGGATTACAAATTCTTTTTCTCTTAATATTTTGGGTATTAAAATATGTCCAATTTTTCATTATAGAAGTCTTGAAACTATGGAGGTGAAAAAAGAATGAAAGAAAGTGTTTAATCGTAAAGATTGAGTCCAGTTTTTTTATATTTCTAAAATCCTTATTAAGTGTGCAACGAAAATTGGTAATCTCTTTCAAAGGGGAAGGAAGAATTTGAGAGCGAGATATGTATATTAAGTATGTGTTTGTCTTTTCGACACAGCTTTGCTGTAATTCGCTCAGTGGTTCTAAATTATTTTTGTTAGACTTTACTAGCAGTATTGCCAAGAGTAGGTAGTTGAAACTGACAAATAACTCAGGTCACCTCTTCCGCAATCTAAGTATAGCTTACGTTCTAATTAAAAAAGTCGATTTTATGCAGAAAGTGGGTACAGCCCTATGTTTAACAGCAGAAGGATTTCATTAGCCGAATGAGTTTTCACAGTAGAAAATTTAACAACTGAACGATAAATTAGTAGAAGTGCGTACAGATGTAGAAGATATAATAAAATAGGAAGAAACGAATTCGATCAGAATGTGCTTGAGTACTGTAGTAAATTTTGTTCATAAAAACAATACAATGGAGGAGGGGAATGTTCTAAGGGAAGGAGAATGCGCTTTATCTAGGTAGGTTAGTGAGCAGGAGGGAGGGGGGTTGTTCATAATTTACATCCTATGATGAGTAACTAGAAGATGGAATGGTTTTGTGTGTATGAATTGAAGTGTATTTAAATTAGTGAATATTCGTACTTGGCGTACGAAGAAAGCAGAATTTTTCGTTATAACATTTTGCAGTACGAGATATGGGATGTCTCGAGCTAATTTTACCATAAGTAGTAGTGAATATTTACTTATCTTTGCAGTTTATATTTGTTTTCATGTAGAGTAAATGAAATGTATTTCCTCAGTCCCAACCAAGCGGCGGAAGTGTCGTCCAACTGCTGCTGAGGAGGATGAAGCAAAAGGTGCGTCAGCATCATCCGCTGCCACCAACATCTCTTCTGTCCTCGACGGAGCGTCTGCCTCTGGTTCAATGTGGATCCCACGCCATCTTAATGATCTCAAAACATCCAGCATCTATAACAGAAGTTCTTCAGAAGCTCCTGCTGAGGTAAGATCTTTCTTGGTGAGTAATAAATTTATTTAGTTTCTGGTTAGGTTTATTGGTGGAATAAACTTTGTAGGGTTTATTAATCATTAACTTCGGATGGTTTCGTGGTTGAAGACACCGAACGATCTTTGGGTTTAGAATAATAGTTTAAGCGATCACGGCTTTCTATCGTAGGGGAACAGATTCCGTAAGGTGCTGAACATCCGCAGTATCGCCATAAATTTGCTCATTTTGGGAAGGAGACATAACATCTCTCAGCCCATTCCAGCATATCCCAAACATTTTCAGTGGTGGTATAGTCCGGTGATTTTAGGTGCCAATGTTATGTTGAAGCATAACACTGTGTTTGGGGAAGACATCTTGGAAGTATGGATTGAAATGGTGAGCGAACAGATCCATGTAGCATTCACCATTTAAGTACTGTGATATCATGACATGTTCCAAAGACATGACACCGCTACCACCAGCGTGTTAAACCTCAATGGTGCAAGCAGGGGATGTGGCTTCATTCTGTTTACTCCAGACCATTGTGTTCCGTCGGTCCTGGGTCCATTAACGCCTTTCCTTGACACACACAAGCGTTGTTTGAGATGATGCGGGATAATCAGGAATACCTTTGTTAGTATACTGCTGTGGAACGCAATCAATGCAGGTACGTTATTGCTGATATATCAGTTGTGACATTCGACGCTTGCATCTCGTCCACGTTTTGATCTGCTGGATGTATTGTAGAGTGCAGCTTCTGATAGCCTTCAGTCCATCAGCCTGAAATTCTTCCGCCAAGAAATTTTCTTCGATGTTGCCACTTTCTCAAAGAAGATGGCAAAAGCTTGAACTCATCCCCCCTCTCCCTTCCCCCTTGAATACTACGTACTTGAGCGACCCCAGAGAGGAAAATTAAGACAAGAACGTTAAAGAAAGAAGTGGCAGGATTTCGGTCCAAAACCACAGGAAACTGCAGGAGGTTTCTCCATATGTTTGTGGTTTAGACGTCCACATGGAGTGAGAGAAAGTTTTTTTTTGTTTTGAGTGGTTCTTTGTGTTCTCCTTGGCTTGTTCAGTCTTCGTACATCCTTGAAGGAAATAGTGAAAACAGTCGGGTATTAAAAAGAGATGAACAAGTTCTCTGATAGTTGATCATGATGTGGTATCGGGTCACCACCGATAAATAATCTGCAGGTGTTTCTAACCCAAAAATCATTCAGTGTATTCACTTCAACTAGAATTAGTATAATGCTAGAATATACTTTTCTCATAATTTCTACCTGATAAATCTTGCGTTGTTGCATTTTTGTGATCGAAAATACGTGCCCAAACAGTTATTTGTAACCACTTAACGATTGATATTTTACATTCTATTTTTAAAGAACATCAGAGTGTTGTTTGTTACTTAATGATCGATGCATGTCAGTGTACCTCACTGACTTGTGAACGAGATGGATCAGATTTGTACAGTTGTCTGCTTGCATTCCGACAGCTTATTTTTATTTATTTATTTTATTATTATTATTATTATTATTTTGTACATAAACATAAATAAAAGCAAGCAAGAAAATAGAAGTCTGTAATTACATCGTTCAGGAAAATTAAGGGAATTATTGTAATGAACGATGAGATTTTATCGAAGAATCTCTTCAAAGTGAGATAAGTGCAGAACTACTAAAGAACTGTTTTCTTCAGAGTATTGCTTTTATGGCCCATGAATGTTTTCAAGATTTACAGGGTGTCCGGCGGTGTGGAAAACCTAGAAATGCCCGGGAAATATCAGGGAATTTTCATTTAATTGTGGAATTCTATGAACGTAAATTAAACTGAAAAATAGTTAACTGCGAAGATTATATAACTACTTCATTAATGAAATGATTATTACGCTTAAATTTTGACAATAATTGTTTTCTAGAAGTACGCTGCTTTCTGGAAAATTAACGATGGATAATGTAAAGCACAAATAACAAAAACAGAGATAGTCAATTTCATTTTGTTGGGATGAATCTGCAGGCGTTGGTGCGGTGCGTGAATGCAGTAGTCCCAACTTGGCTAGATCTGATAATTTTTGAAAGGCCAGTTAGCTACCCGTTTAGTGTTTTCAAGTCATGTACCGTATTAAGCTATTTTCAAGTTTTCGTTGCAAGTAGAAACGCTCCAACATTGAAAAACGGCTTAATGCTTCTGTTTCAATTTTCACTTCACGTGGCTTTTCTTCTTCCATATCCTATTCAGTATCTTCCACTTTCAGAGTTCTCTACTACAGATCTTTCACTATGGTACACACGTCAGTACTCCCAGCTTCCGAAAATATCTGAGCGTCGAACCGTCAATAAACCCATCATCATTTGTAGCAACGTTGGTGTACCCAACGACATCCCTTAAAGCAGGATCAGTTGACATATTTTGAAACAAATTACCTTCTGAAGAAAAACGTGCTTTGCCGAAACATTTCCAAACTGCTAGGGTTAGACTTGATTCCAAGGCGGCTTGGATCCGCATTATTGCTTGAAAAAGTCCATTTTCTTGCTTAACTATTCACTTGAGCACGGTTCAATTTCGGCATTTGGAATCAAGCTTTTGAGTGCTTTGTTTTAAAAATAGCTTGGAGGCATGTAAGAGCACAGTGTAAACAAAGAACAGGAGGACGCTGTTAACCAATAAATTTTCTCTGAGTGCTCTCTTCGGGTCTTTGTATGAATGACTGCCAATGTAATTTTACTTTTCCAGTTGTATTGTGCAGAAAGTGTCCGTAACACGGAGGTAAATATTCCATATAAATAGCATAAAATACTGTCCGTGTCCGCTTGAGGTATCAGTTACTAGATACTAGCGGTTTCACTGTATGTGGAGCGATATCACACATTCCCCATGCGCCGTTGAATAATAGTGATAACAAAGCTAAAATTTTTAAAATTTGATATCAGTTTTCTGAATTACTTCGTTTTTCAGGGGGCATTTTAGTCCAGGGAAAAATACGATGTAGGGTTAAAAAATCGCAATAAAGATATTTTTTTAGCTATTCTATGCAGAAAATATCCTCTTAATAGCATCAAAATTCACACCGTTTGACGCACCGGGAAGTTGCCGCCATTTTGAATAAATATCGGCAAATATATATATATATATATCATCATCATCATATTCAGCCGTTTTCTATCCACTGCTGGATGAAGGCCTCCCCCTTTTCTTTCCACATATCTCGGTCTGCTGATATCCTCATCCATGTAGCTCCTGAAAAACGCTTGATTTCATCTACCCATCTTACATTTGGACGTCGTCTCGGTCGTTTCTCTAGGAATCCACTGTAGTACATTTGTCGTCCACCTTCCATCTGTTCGTCTAGCTATGTGACCGGCCCATCTCCACTTCATCTTCTTCGCAGTCTTGATTACATCCTCTACCTTTGTTTGTGCGCGAATCCATTCATTTCTCTTCCTGTCCCTCCTGGTTATTCCTAGCATGCACCTCTCCATTGCTCTTTGTGTGACTCTCAATCTTTGAGTCGTTTGCGCATTCAATGTCCAAGTTTCGCAGCCGTACATCATTACAGGTAAGACACATTGATTATAAACTTTACGCTTCAGACACATTGGAAGTTTGCTTTTGAAAATAAAGTGTAGTCTTCCAAAAGAACTCCACGCCATTTTACATCTTCTATTTATTTCATCAGTCAACTTTGCATTCGATGTTTTAAGCTGGCCTAGGTAAACATACTCATCAACTATGCCTATTGTCTCTCCGTTAATCTTCACTTCCTTCTTTGTAGCATGTTGGTTGTACATTACTTTTGTTTTACTTAAGTTCATTTTAAGGCCTATTTTCGAACTCTCGTTACTCAGTTCTTCCATTCTGGTTTGTAGTTCTTCTGCACTTGAAGCAAACAGGACTATATCATCAGCGAACCGTAAATGATGAAGATATTCGCCATTAATTTTAATTCCAACTTCATCCCAGTTTAAATTCTGGAACACTCTCTCCAGGACCGCACAAAACAGTTTCGGAGAAATTGAATCTCCTTGCCTTACCCCTTTTCCAACTTTAAATTTTTCACTGTCTTGATGCAGTCTAATGACAGAAGTGGCAGTCGAGTAAATGTTTCGCAGTAACTTGATGTATGCACTTTCGATGCCTTGATGTTCAAGTGATTTAAGTACAGCTGACAAGGAGACCGAATCGAAAGCCTTTTCAAAATCTATGAATCCCAAACATAGTGGAAGTTCATATTCATTAGTCCTTTCCATAACTTCATTCAATGTTTGTATGTGGTCCATTGTGCTAAATCCACGACGAAATCCGGCTTGTTCCCTTCCCTGATTAAAATCCAAGTCTCGTTCAATACGATTCAAAATAACTTTGGTGAACATTTTGTATAGGACTGACAGTAAACTAATTGGTCTGTAGTTTTCTACGCGTTCTTTGTCCCCTTTCTTGTACAACAAAATGATAACGGCATTGTTCCAACTTCTGGGTATTTCTCTCTTCCTCAAGCACATCGAGAATAATTTAGCAACTTCCTCTTTCATCTTTTCACCTCCCCATTTAAACATCTCTGCTGTGAGTCCATCTTCTCCTGGTGATTTTCCGTTCTTCATCCCTCGAAGTACTTTATCCACTTCTTCTTTCATTACGTCTGGGACATCAACATCAATTTCTTCTGAATCTTCATTTCCTAGTTCTTCCTCGGAGTAGTACAATTCTGTGTAGAAATTTTGAAATATGTTTATAATTTCTTCCTTATTTCGTGTTGCGGTCCCGTCTGGTCTCTTAACTGCAATTATTTGCTTCTTCCCTATCATGAGCTGCTGTTTGGCTTTCTTCAGGCTCTTGTTTTCCTCGATTGTATTTTTAACAAGATTTTCGTTATATCTTCGTACATCCTCTCTTAATTTCTTTCTTACGGTTTTATTTAGTTCTATGTACTCAATCCTCTTTATGCAATTTTCCTCTTCTTTCATTTCCCTTCTTTTCTTCATCAAGAGCTTAGTTTCTTCTGAGATTTTGCTCTCTGTTTTCTTTCTGGTATATATATATATATATATAGCAT
The DNA here is from genome assembly GCA_022664845.1 of Lepisma saccharinum. Classification (NCBI taxonomy): domain Eukaryota; kingdom Metazoa; phylum Arthropoda; class Insecta; order Zygentoma; family Lepismatidae; genus Lepisma; species Lepisma saccharinum. Next base: position 12,345 of record JAGDQP010007942.1, on the reverse strand, counting down.
TTATTTTATAATCTGAGACTCCCACGGAGATTTTATAGGATGACAAGATGAAATCGTATTTTTCTCCGTCACTATTACCAGTTTTCGCGGAGCACGAAGTCTTACAAATTATCACTGGTGTTCTAAATTTAACTTTTAACAGAAATGCCAATTAAATAATAATAATAACTACAGCGTCTGAAAACACCCTGGTAAGTCGAGAACGGGTAGAGGGAGGGAGTCCAAATGTTGGCTATCGGTGTGGGCGAGGCTCTACCAGATGGGCGGGAAAGGGAGTGGGGGGCAGCATAGCGCTTATCTTGAAATCCACGATCTTGGATTTAGGTCGAGAATTTTAGACGGAAAGGTGAGCATGTAACATCGATTTTGGCTAGCTCTTTCCCAGAAATTCAAATTTGAAGTCATTTTATACGTACGTTTATTTGTGTAGGAGATAGGGACTCTGAAGTTTGTAATTTGGCAAAGATAATGGTTTGTCATTTTGTCGTTGCATGTCATTTAGCATGGCGCTAATTCATCATGTACGGATCGAGAATGTGCTGATGAGTGGTGATTGCAGAGGAGTTTAACGCGCGTCATCCAGGGAAAGCCGACAGAACACATGCAACCATGTTCAAGATATTGTAGAAATTTGAGAATAAGGAATCTTTGCTCGACAGGGAATGCAATGGAAGATCGAAACCGACTAGAACGCGGCAAAAGCATTCGTAGCTGTCGTTGTGAAGAGCCTGTACATAGTACTCGACGAATACAGGCGATGTTAGCTGTGAGTTGAAAGTCCGTATTACGACTTCTACACGAAAATAAATGGTATGTATCCGTATAAGCTGCATGTGACGATTACCCAGTCAAGTGGTTACAGTTTGTACAATAGATTCTGGAACAGTTCAGTGAGTATACAATGCTTTCTTCGTGTGTTGTTTAGCGATGAGGCCCTGTTCTATGCCCACGGTGAGGTCGATAAACAGGATTATCGCTATTAGTCAGGTGTCAAACCATCAAGGACAGATAGATGATCCTGGATATTAATGATCGAACAACTCTCGTAGCTCTGCACTACGAAATTTAAAAAATAGAGGATTTAGAAGTGAGGAGAATACTTTTTCGCGAAGGATGTGGAGATATTGTTCACCTTTCAGTTTGCCATGGATGAACACCGGTCCCACATAGCCTACATCACATCATGCTTGACATTGCTTCCGCAACCTGCTTTACTTCTATCCGTCCTCAATAGGTTGGCATGAGACCAATAACGGTGGGTGTGTTTATTGAACTCACCGTGAACATAGAATAGGCCTTATTGCCTAAGAACACACACAAGGGAAACCTCGTATCTTCATTTCACCGCTCCAGAATATGGAAACTCGAACCACCTGTGTAGGTGATCCTCACGTGGAGTTTATACGGATACCACTTGTTTTCATGTAGAAGACGTAATCTGACCTTTGCCAACAGCTGATACCCATTGTAATCTTCGATTACTCTGTGTGGGGCTCTTCACAATGGCAGCCACAAGTGCTGTTGCCATGTTTTCGTCGGTTGCGGTTCTTGGTCGTCCACTGCGTCCTCTGTCGCGCGCAGACACCACATCCTCATTTTTTTTTTCAATATTGTGAATAAAGTTGTCTGTTCCCTGGATGTCGCACTTTGAATTCTATTGAGATCACCCTGATACTGCGATCGTCATTCATTAGCATAATCTCAGTCTGCCCATGAAGGGTTACCATCATGCCGAATTACTTGAACGACAATGACAAATCATTTTCTTGGCCAAATTTCAGAGTCCCTATCCCCTACACAAATAAACGTAGTGTGATGTGCCTCGTATATGTTTATTTTAAATTCTTTTAATATTTATATGTTTGTATTAGCAAGTAAGATTTAACTGCAATAAATGGCAGCGAGTTATTTCTTTGAGGTATTCTTGAAACAAAACTATTAGCATTAATATTCCGTTCCTAAGCACAACTAAACCACATATGTATAACAGGATGTAATAAGATCAGTGATTGGTATGGTATCACGTTCGTACAATTCTTGGCAAGATAAATCGGAGTAACACCATCTGTTCTCCAAAGACCTGGGAAACTAGCATTATTCACATCCCCTGAAGTGAATTGAGAGACTGTAAACAAATACTAACTACTATGATGCCCACGGAGTCAGTTCGTTCGAAAATCACACACCTGCATGGATGTCATGCGAACTGAATAACATCGATCATCCCACGTAAACCTGAGTCGAAGTCAGTAGGTCAAGATTAGATCAACTCCATTATCCTTCAAAATTAATCCGAAATTCGTGATAGGCCAGAGATCGAAACATAATCAGAGACAACAGCATGAGAAACTTCATTTGCTCTAAATCCCAATAGTTTATTTCCATTACAAATCCGTACCCAAATCAAATAAATACTGACTGCAGTGAACCACGATCATCGAGTCTACCAGTAGGAGGCTACGCTTTAACTTCATTGTGTCTTCGAGAAACCTTCAGCTCGAAATCTCTTGAGTCCTAAATTCTACATAGGGATTTCCAAATCGAGTGCGCGGGAACAGACTCAAAGTTTTGTTCAACATCTGGTTAGGAGAAATCCACAAAGGCTTGTAGTTTCGAATGAAGTCGAGCTCAGGACCATCGTGACGTTAGGCCAGAACTTAACCAACAGCTTGGTGAATCTAAATTCAGTGTGTCGGACTTCCGTCAGTGATGTATAAAGAACGCAGTGTAATATCAGGCTCAGCACATCTTCAGATTTAATCTCTAAATCATAATCTAGTTTGACAACAAACCCAGGGCATCGCCACTAAAGTCATCTCAGCTTGTTAACTCAGGTGAGTTGGATGTGTTTGTGTACTCTTTGGTTGATTACTGTTATTAATGGGAGTTCGAATTATTAGGCGTCAGTCACTTAGTTATTAGTGTTTTATCTGTTATAAATATTAAGCTGATAGCATTACCATTAAATAAGGGCATTACCATTAAATAAGGGCATTACCATTAAATGTATTCGAAACGTTACCATTAACCCTGAATATCCTCGTGAATACCTGAGATATAAGCAAGTGCATTTAAGGACACACAGTTGTCAAAGTAACTCAGTTTCATCCGTCATAGCTTAGCTAGTTTCTCAAAGTAGCCCCCACTTGAGGACTGTCTACAGTAGGTATAAAATGTCTTCGCGTTTGAATTTCTGGGGGACCGAACTAGCCTGAAACGATATGCCACATGATGCTCTTCCCATTTAGTCTTGACCTAAATCCAAGATGGGCGCCATGGTGCCCATTCCATATCTAGTACAGCGTTATCCACATTACCGATAGCCAACATTTGCTCTCACTCCCTCCGCCCGTTTTCTACTTACCAAGGTATTTCCGTACGCGGTAGTTAAAAATATTTTTTTTAAAAGTTCGTTTTTCTATTAAGAGCTGAAATGTACAACATAGTGATAACTTTCTAACCGTTCATCCTAGGCGATAAATGAGAATAGTGACTTGGAAAGGAAAAAAATACAAATTTTATTTTTGTACTCCTGTAAAATTCTTGTACTAACATAATGGACGTTCGGGTTTGCAAAGGAGCGGAAGGTGACACCGACCATGAATTAAACGATAATAGATAGGTAAAGCTATCACCTGTGCGATACGCATGCGCCGTGAACGCCGCATGGAGGATGTGGAGGGAGCGCTCCACATTTTCTTGACCTACGGTACGAAGTGGGTAGGGTGGTCAGTCTCACACTCGACCGCCTTTACCTTCCCAAAGTGCCCGGGAATACCAGTGACACTCTGGTACTCAATTTGATAGGAGGCTGAGTGGACCGCAGAGCGCCAGGCATGGGAACACTGCGAGAAAAGTATCCAGTGTCCAGGTTGGGATTTGAACCCGAGCCGTCCGATTCGTAGTCAAGACGCGCTACCGCCTGAGCCATGGCGACTCCATTTCAATTAATAGTTAAAAATGAGGGAAAAGTTGTGCATCGCAAGGATCAAAACAACTGAAATTTGAAGTTAAGCGAATAGATAATCCGAGCGTAAACACAGTTATCAACTCGAAGTAATAAAGATGACATTGATAATGAAATTGACGTAAGTAAGATGTGGGACGCAGTTCTGTGATACAGCGAATAGCGCAAGGAAAGAACATATAGATGAGATAAAACGGCAGAAAAATAAACCGTGGTTTGATGAATGCCTTAAGCTTCATGAACGAAAACAAGCAAGCCACCGATGGCTGAGTAATAAAACAAAAGCAAATATGAACCACTGCAGTAACGCGAAACGTAACGACACACACGAGTGTAGAAAGAAAAAGCGAAAATATCTGACTCAGAAATTTTAAGGGATGGAGGAAAACTGGAAGACAAATAACACAATTTTTTTTTACAAAAGGGTAAATCGTTAGGGAAAGGTTACCTAGGTTAGGGAGGATTAAAAATGAACTTGGAGATTTTCAAGCGGGTCCGACTAAAATTCTCTGTGTGGAAAAAATATTTCGACAGACTTCTTAATGTACACAGTGGAGAACAAAGGAAAGAATTTAAAATCACACCGCAGAATCGTGGATACCCGAATCAAACGAGATCGAGGTCGAAATTTCGGGAATGAAATCGAAAATTTTCAAATCAGGAATAGACCATATTCCAGCCGAATTAATTAAAGGGGGAGGAACGCCACTAATCAAGGAACTACATAAATTGATGTGTTATGTGGAGAAAGGAGGAGTTTCCAAAGGAATGGAAAACCTCAATAATAATTCCGTTTTATAAAACAGGCGATAAATCGGACTGTAATAATTACCGCGGAATCTCTTTTCTACTAACATATTAAGTAATAATCTGCTGATACGCCTAAGTGTAGATGTAGACTGTAGAGAAATAATTGGAGATCACCAATGTGGATTTAGATGAAATAGATACACATTGGACCACATTTTTGCATTGAGACAGATGTTAAGAAATGGGAATGCAATAGGACGGCTCACCAGTTGATTTTAGGAATGTATGTGATTCTATGAAAACAGAAAGTTACACAGTTTCCTGGTACGATTTGGAATTCCCAGAAATCATGTCAGCTAGTGAGGATGTGTCTCAGCGACCCCATAAGCAGAGTACGGATAGGTAAATAGTATGTCAGATGGTTTCGAGATTCGCAGCTCATTGAAATAAGTTGATGCCTTGTCACCACCATAACTTTTAATTTTGCATTAGAATATGCGATTCTAAAAATAAAGACAGAAAGGGACTAATATTGAATGTCTTGAACTAACTGTTCGTATACGCGGATGATGTGGATTGAATAGGGGATGATGATATAGATACATTACAAAGTAACACCGATGTCTTAGTAGTAGCTTGCGATGAGATAATACAAGTGAACGTAGAGAAAACAAGCCGAAACACAGGGGATGAAATATAATTATTAATAATACAGAAAATAAACAAATTTAAATATTTGGGAGCATATGTAATAAACAAAACGAGGTAACGGAAGAAATAAAAAGTCGCTTAGCATCGGGCAACTCATGTTTCTATTCAGTCCAGAAGCCCCTAACCTCGCGATTACTATCAAGAAAGTTGAAAATGAAAATATACAAAACGATTATTATGTCGGTAACAATTTACGGTTGCGAAAGTTGACATACCACCCTAACAAATGAGAAAGGTATACGGGACGAGTTGACCTGATAGTGAAGGAAACTGTATAATGGAGAACTTCACGGACTGTACCCGATGTTGTAAGAATAACGAAATCGCGACGAGTAAGATGGACAGGCCATGTAGCTCGGATGGGCTAAAAGAATATTACATTCGATCGTGGTTAGAAAACCGGAAGGGAAGAGACCGTTGGAAAGACCGAGACGTCATTGGTATGACAATATTAGAATGAACTGTCGAGAGGTAGGTGTTGAAACTGGCTTGATGTTGCCTACAGTAGAATCTAATGGTGAAAGTTTGTTACTGTGGCGATGAATTTGAGAGTTCCGTTAAGCCATAGAGTGAGTGAATAATAAAATTCTGATACAGGTCTGTAAAATTCTTGCTAAATGGCGGCCGGTTCCCGGGCCCCAAGCGCTGGAAATTTTTAAAATCCTGGGCTACAAGGGGGAAGATGTGCTTTATTTGATACCTCGTAAACTTAAGTCAGCAATCGACGTTTTCAAATGAAATATTGTAGCGCCACCGTGGTTTTTTTTATGCCGACACCGTTCTTGGCCCGTTGTCCCGAGTACTTTATTACGAGATGTAGTATTACCCTGTTTTTAATGCAGTTTGAAGGTAATTCTTTAACTGCATTTATTACTTCTGTCTTCAGTCACTGAGATCGTGTGAAATTTAGACGAAACTTGTATTTTTCTTGTAATAATTTATAGTGAGTTATGTTTTAAACTAATGTTTCCCGTTAATGACATTGCAAGATACATTTACACACACACATATATATATATATATATATATACACAAAAAAAAATCGCGTACACCATTGTGCATGGTTTGGCACACTTGTTTCCCAGAGAGCTAATGCAGTTGCTTGTAGATATTGAGCACTTGGTGGTAGGATTGATGGAAGTTTGAGTAAGGTCGCCAAAAACAACAGATGGTCATTGTTGTGAAATTCTGGAGCAACACGAGTAATCAAGTTTGTACCACATTTAGACTAGTATTTTTAGAGCACATCAGTGCTGTTGGCCTGCTTGCTGCTTTTAAAGTTGCGTTATCCATCCACGTGTCAGAGAAAGAACCAAAGGTTCAAATCCTTGAAAATTTTCAAACAAGAGTTGGTTGACCAGAGTCCCGATGGAAGACTTCCTACCCCTCGACAAAGGAAGTTGTATATTACATACTCTTCATTGTGCCTTCAAGGGAGGGATACGGGCAACGAACTGGAATATTATAATGTTTCTCCGTGCTTTGCACATTTTGTGAATGATTTACCTGTCCATAAAGGACTACGTTCACATTTCAGGATGAGTGCTATTTCCCTTGAAGTTTTTCGCAATGCGGTGGATAGAGAACGCCTGCATTACTGTAAGAACCATTAAAATTTTGCCTAATGTTCGAATAGCAGTGAGGGGGGGAAAATGAACGTAATTGAGCAAGCTTTAAAGTTGTACCGGGTATATAAAGAACAACCTAATGGGACAAAGGCTAGCATTTTTGTCTCTTTTTGACAACAGATGCGGAGCCTTACAGGAGTTTCAGTCCAGTGCTCCATTTGCTCCTCGTATGATTTCATTTCTCTTGTCACAACCACTTTGAGAACATTTGTGACTACTCTATCTAAAGTGAACTTGACTAAGGAAGAGAATTTGTGGCCTACGAGGGAGATAAATTTTGGGTACTACGAGAGATGCTCTGAATATATAGAGAAGAACTTCGATGAAGTCCTACGTTTCAGAGAAGTGTGTTGCACATGCTTGCAAGATTTTGTTTTAAGTAAACGCTCCGGTGACCTCTTAGAGCAAACCTATTTCATGCATTGACCCTCGTATTGCGTGTGGAAGGTAAATTTAGGCGTATTTTTTTATTTTCAATCTTTACCCTTAAGTATGTTCTCAACAATCTGGAAAAATCCAATTTTAGTCTTGAAAACTGGGAAAAGTCAGTGATTGTTTTTGTTACTGCTTTCTGGACACACTGAATAATAATAATATAAACTTTTGTACATCATTGTTGTGCAAGGAGTGAATACAATCATAATATGGGTCAGCCTTTATATGCAGTTAAAAATTACAAAATATGGAGGTGTGTCTAATTGCCTATATTTGCAAAAATTGCAGTAAATATGTTGTTCTTAGTATTACCAGAATTTGTTGAAGTTTTGTACCTGTTATAATCATGGGCCATAAATGAGGAACAAATATATGTAGTATTTATGTTTGTTTAGTGATTCATTCTTGAAAAACCACGAGTTATGTAATGAAAATAATCTCCGTGCTGCACTTTGATGTGGTAGGAGCATATTCAAGTGTACATGTTTCTTTCACAGTTAATTCGATGTTATTTCCATTAATGCAGTCGACACAAATATTGTTAAGTTATAAATTATATGTACATCCTCTATTCTACAACGACATTTTCTTGCATGTTCTTTTCTTGTATCATATGATAATCATTCCAATAACTCGTACGCCACTTTCTTGATTATATATGATGGAATACTATATTCAAAATCGGCCCGAGAAGATAGATAATCAGATCCTTCTAACTTGCATGCTGTCGTGAATTCTTAGTCAGACCTAATTCGTATAATATACGTGGAAGAACATCTTATTACTGCTACTAATAATAATCTGTCAGAAACGACATATATTTATTATTGCTTTATCCAGTGTAACATAGCACTGTGCATATCCTGTATTCCTTATATACAGGGTGGGCCACGGGAATCTGACACGATTTTGAGATAAAAATTAACACCATAAAATGTAACTGAAACATTTATTTATTTTTACAGAACAGTGAGATACATAATTCCGTTTTACTCTTTAGCTTCTTACACTTTGAACACCACATTTTTCAAATGTTCTCCGCCATTTGTGCAATACTTTTTCAGTCTGGCATGCAGGCTTTGCATCGTTCTTTGTACCATGTTCTTTGGTTGTTTCCTTTAATGTTACCTTGAGTTCCTCAATAATTCTATGTTTATTAATGTGCACTTACGTTCTCAGATAGCCCCATAGAAAGTAGTCGCATACTGACAAGTCTTAGAACGTGTCAACCATGGAACACTTCCTCCTTTAGAAGTCACACAACTGGAAAACATTTGCTGATGCACAATCATGTATTCTAATACGGTATGTAATGTTAGCCCATCCTGCAGGAATCATGCCCTCTCGAGATTATTCCACGACAAGTTTATTGTATTCCGGCAAGGAACAGCCATTACGTGAAATACGGAAATGAGTGAATAATCGCTGCGTAATCAGAACTGACGCGCCATTCTTGAAAGATATTTCCACCACGAAGGCACTGATCCATTTTAACTGAAATTAGCATCCGTCATAATAGCGCGTAAAACGTTATATCCGCTTCGCGGCTAAATAACAGTATTGCCAACCTATATTTCTGAATAAACAAACTGTGTTTGTGTGTGTTGAAAAAATCGTCGGATCCGCGTCGAACTTAGTGTTGTTTAAAATGTGTTCAAAAAGTAAGAGGCTGAAGAGAAAAACGGAACTCTTATAATATCTGGTGTAGTAAAAAGTAATCCATTATTTTGCCAATAGATGGCTTCAGTGATCTGTATCTCGCGTTGTATAAGTCCGATCGGGTTCAACGAGATGGCGTTCAAACGATGAGATTACATACTACAAACACTGTTCAGATAGTTGTGATGAGTTGACTCAGTGTTGTGTGAGCGCGCGTCAAAATGGACACTAGCAAAGAGAAAATACGCTATATTTTACAGTTTTTCTTCGATAAAGGCGAAAACGCAAGCAAGACGGCTGCAAATGTGAATAGTGTTTGTGGTCCTGATACTATAACAGCAAATCACGCGCAATTTTGGTTTCGTCGATTCCGTGCCGGTTATTTTGACTTCAAAGATGTACCACGCACTGGAAGGCCAAGTGTCGAAAATGTCGATAAAATCATGGACATTGTCGCGTCCGACCGTCATGTAAGCACTGTTTCGATTGCCCAAGAGCTAAACATTGCACAAAAAACCGTGTGGAACCATTTGCATAAGACTGGATACAAAAAGAAGCTTGATGTATGGGTGCCACACGAGTTAACGCAAAAAAACCTCATGGACCGAATTTCCATCTGCGAATCGCTGCTGAATCGCAACAAAAGCGACCCATTTCTGAAGCGGTTGGTGACTGGTGATGAAAAGTGGATCACTTACGACAACGTCACGCGAAATCGGTCGTGGTCGAAGCACGGTGCCCAAGCCAGGATTGACGGCCAGGAAGGTTTTGCTGTGTGTTTGGTGGGATTGGCAGGGAATTATCTACTATGAGCTGCTCCCCTACGGCCAAACCCTTAACTCGGAACTATACTGTCAACAATTGGACCGTCTGAAGGCAGCAATCGCCCAGCTTTGGCCAATAGGAGAGGCATTGTGTTCCACCAGGACAACGCCAGGCCACACACATCGATAGTGACTCGCCAGAAGCTCCGGGAGCTTGGTTGGGAGGTTCTTATGCATCCACCTTATAGTCCGGACCTGGCACCGAGTGATTACCATCTGTTCCTGTCCATGGCGAACACGTTTGCTGGTGAAAAATTCGCTTCAAGAGAGGCTTGTGAAAATCGACTGTCTCAATTTTTTGCCAATATGGACAAGGGCTTCTATGAGAGAGGCATCATGATATTACCTTCCAAATGGCAACACGTTATCGAACAAAACGGCGCATATGTGACCTAAATAGGATCATTCTAACTATGGTAAGTCAAGCCTTCAATGTCATGCAAAAATAATGGATTACTTTTTACTACACCAGATATATAGCATAACAAATCCTCTTCTGTAAAATAATTAAATAAATATTTTGAGTTACATTTCATCGTGTTAATTTCGATCATGGCCCCCCCGGTGTATGACTAAAATTAATTCGTATTTTTGTTTGAAGGTCGTACTTGCGTAGTATCTTTTATTGTCCTTACATGCAGCAAACTGTAGAGTGCACAATCATAAAACATCACCAGCAGTGTTCGCGATTACGTAATTCAACTTCTTCGTCGATAGTTGTGAAATTATAATAAATATTGGGTATAGGTACTTTAGTTCATCATAATTCGAAGTACCATTTTTGAGCAATTGAGAAAATAATAACCTGTTACTAGGTATGTTCCAGTTTGAACTTAAAACACTTTATGCGTTCTTATCAAAAATTGCTGAATCTGAGTCCTCGTAGTTAATAGTTTCCCTGCGTTTTCCCAAGTCATGTTTCCTCAATTTTAAGAAATAAAATCTAAACAGTAGTTCAAACACATGTAATAGATAAATTCAAAAGTACTAGACGAAACAGAAGTTAAATTCACAGTGTTTGAAAGCGAACACAGCTGATTTGAAATATGCCAATTAATGTGCAAAACTATCTAAATATACAGAAACCAGAGCTCATGATATAAATTGCTTTTGCATGGAATGTTTAGAAAAAAGATTTAAAATGCCGATTCTAAATATGCTTGCATATCTGGTCACATGGTTTTCAGTGCGAAGGCACGTAGCTGTAACACGACCTTCATATTTACTTTCCCTTTGCATATATATATATATATATATATATATATATATATTTAAAAAATTACACGTTTTTCTATTTTTTATTTATTTATATATATATTTTAATAGTGGGGTGCTCAGTTTTGAACTTCGGCGAAATGTTTAAAATACTTTGTTTTTATTTATTGATTTTATTATTATTTTGTAATAATATCCAAATTTATATATATATTTATTTATTTATATTTTACTGTTCCTTTCTTGATGGTAGTCTCGCGCTTTTTCAAGTTTAAACAACTTTGTCAAAGTATTAATGCAGTAAACACATTGTATGGCGTAGGAAAAAGAGAAAATATAGTATGTCCAAAGAAAAGAAAAGTTAAAGAAAATATACGATACTGTTACGAAGGGAACATTTTTTGTGTTTTAGAGCATGCTTCCTTCGAAGCAGTATTACGTGAATGGATCAGAAAAAAGGTTACAATAAGAAATATTACAGACACAGTATGATCGGACATGAATTGATGGTATATTCTAAGAAGGCTAGAAACACATCACTTTTACCACGTAATCGCCAAGGCGATTGAGACCTTTATCAAACAGCTACACCAACTTGTTTGTGCTGTCTTGGTAGAAATCATGTCCCTGCTCATTGAACCACTTTATGGTAGCTGTCTTGACTTCATCGTCGGACGAGAACCATGTTCCAGACAAGTGCGCTTTCAACTGGGAAAATCAACATGCACGGCAGTGCATGAGCCAAGTTCTTCACGTCAGAAAACGTCAGCACTGCCAGAAGCATGTTATACAGGCACAAGAGTTTATGGCAAAATCGACGATTTGGGGGCCCCGTAAGAAAAAAGATGTTAAAGATAGAAATATGAGCTTTTGCCGTTAAGGAGATATGGTAAATATGTGCAGATGTACAAAATTTCATATTCGTATCTCAAACTATGTTCTAGTTGTGGACCCCTGAAATTGCACATTTTAGGCTAACTGACTCACTCACTCACTCATCCTATTGTTTAGGGTGTTTGGAGTAAGCTAGAAACATGAAATTTGGTATGAAGGTAGAGGATGATAAGTAGATAAAGGAAAAATTCCGACATTTTGAAAAGGTCGCCATCTTGGATTCAAAATGGCCGCCAAACCTAAAATTTCAAAGAATACACAG